>CM050216.1:37186242-37198742 GCA_027475355.1 Coilia nasus | reverse complement strand
CACACACACACACACACACACACAGACACACAATACCCCTCAATCCCCTTCGGGGGACAAGGTAATAAAGCCTTACCCTGTAAATGCATAATTTCTATAAATGCGTAAACAGGGGGAAAGCATCAAGGCAATTGAGAGCAATTATGAAGGGTTAATTCACAGGCTCATTAAGTTGACTGAGAGCCTGCAGCTGTGCCATATGCTTCTCCATTACCCCCCAAGGCCACCAAACACCGCTGCACTTACATGGCCCTTGCTGCTGCAACTGGCCTGTGTGCTGAGGGCTCACCTGTGATGGTAATGGAGCATTCTGGCGCTGCCGTCTCTTTTCTCACATCCGTAACGAGGCCTGCCTCCCCAGGTCCGGTGCCGGTGCTGGTTCCCTGGCTGCCGGGCCCCATTTAGGGGGAGCAGCTATGGGCCCGTCGTGGGCTGGTGTTTGGGAGCTGAAGATTAAGTGACCCAGGTGAGGGGAGACGCACACCACGCTGTGTCCCCCGTGATGAATCAAAGCGGAGTCGTCACTAATTAGGGCTAATCTGCTCGGCAGGCACAATATAGCCGGCTTGTAATCGCCACCGTAGCAGGCTCCCAACAGCGTTGGTGACATACAGTTGCGGACCGTGCAGTGTCCAACATGCCTCAGCGTGTCATCTTTAGATCTTTCTTCCTCAGAGGAGACTGTTCATGAATGTGTAAGAGCTACATTCTCTGGCTTTAGACGTGTTTCTCCCATAGAGGAGACTGTTCATGAACTTGTAAGAGCTACATTCTCTGGCTTTAGGCATATTTCTCCCATAGAGGAGACTGTTCATGAACTTGTAAGAGCTATATTCTGTGCCTTTGCCCCATTCAAAAGCCACTGCTGGGGAACATTTTAAGGCACAGTAGATGTTCTGAGTTAGACTCTTCTAAATTAAGGAAAGTGATTGCTGTTTGTATGTACTAAACCCATCATACACGTGAGCAGGGGGCAGCCATGACAGCAGCGCCCGGGGAGCAGTGCGACTTGCGATGGCCTTTAGGATCCTCTGGCAGCACATGTACACAATGTCTGGCCGGTCTCACAGAGAACACCTTCGCAACACAAGTGTGTAAAAGCCTCACCCATCCAAGGAATTATGAAATTCAAATAGTGTTTCCCTGATATGACTGCAATATGTCATAAACTAAACACAATGTCTGAACTGAAACATTAATGGCCCACATTTAGGTGTGATTTTTTAGACATAAACTGAGAGTACATGAAATGGTAACTGACAAGGACTCACACACAGACGTATGTAAGTAAGAAAAATGGCTTGTTGTTGGTGTTATTATTAAATTACACAGTTATATCAACAACCACAGAGCTAAAAGCTTTTCGCAGTGTCAATCCTCTTTCATTTTCCTCCAGTGTGTATTTCAAAGCAAACAGCAGCCCCTTGATTACTGCAGCAGGCGATGTGCAAGGCACAGGGCTGGGCTGAAGCAGCTGTGCTTTTGTCATTGGTGACTACTGTAATGGCCCATCGGCTCAGCATTTATTAGATTTCCCCTGTCCTTTTGTGCACAAACAAGTTCCAATAACACAGTGTCCATCCTACTGATCACACGTAACGCCACAGCCCAGCGGCCTAGCAGGCCAGCAGGCCAGCAGCGCTGACACGTGCTTGTCTTTGCACATTACTAACAGTCAGCACTGACACACATGCTTGTCTCTGCACATCACTAACAGCAGCACTGACACACATGCTTGTCCCTGCACATTACTAACAGCAGCCCAGCAGCACTGACACACATGCTTGTCTCTGCACATCACTAACAGCAGGCAAGCAGCACTGACACGTGCTTGTCTCTGCACATCACTAACAGCAGCACTGACACACATGCTTGTCCCTGCACATTACTAACAGCAGCCCAGCAGCACTGACACACGTGCTTGTCTCTGCACATCACTAACAGCAGCACTGACACACATGCTTGTCCCTGCACATTACTAACAGCAGCCCAGCAGCACTGACACACATGCTTGTCCCTGCACATTACTAACGGTAGCACTGACACATGCGCTTGTCTGTGCACATCACTAAGCAGCACTGACACACATGCTCGTCTCTGCACATTACTAACAGCAGGCCAGCAGTACTGACACGTGCTTGTCTCTGCACATTACTAACAGCAGGGCAGCAGTACTGACACATGTGCACATTACTAACAGCAGGCCAGCAGCACTGACACGCGTGCTTGTCTCTGCACATTACTAACAGCAGGCCAGCAGCACTGACATGCGTGCTTGTCTCTGCACATTACTAACAGCAGGCCAGCAGCACTGACACATGTGCACATTACTAACAGCAGGCCAGCAGGCCAGCAGCACTGACACGCGTGCTTGTCTCTGCACATTACTAACAGCTGGGATGGTGACAGGCAGGAAGTAGAGGTCAGTAGTGCAAAACCTGTGGCCTGGACATTGTCACTCACTCACACACTCACTCACACACACACTAACACACACACTCACACACACACACACACATACACACACACACACTAACACACCTACACACACACACATACACACACACACACACACACACACTCACTAACACAGTCACACACACACACACACACACATATATACACCCTCACACACACACTCCACACACTCGCACACACACACACTCACACACACATTTACCGTGCCTCCTGTTGTGTCCCCTGCTCCATAAACATCCCCTGGTGGGCATCGCAGTAGGCCAAATGGCCATTTCTGCGGATGTGTAGTGTGTTAAGATGTAGCACTCAGCGCTGATAGATGTGGTCTTTGTGCTGTGTAATGGTCACATAAAATGCAGCACAGGGCACATTTGAGGGACATTTAGGCCTATGATGGAGCACTGCATCACTGAGCCCCCTGCTAATGGCTTTGGGTGAGATTTATATGTGTGTGTGATTGCGACACTCTTAAAAAGAGATTAGGTCCCTGGAGCACCTCTACAAATGAGGCCTGGGTTCCACAGACCGAAAGGTCCTGTCTATTTACAAAGACATTCACGCACGCACGCATGCACGCACACACGTACACACACACACACACACACACACACACACACACATTCTAGCAATATATAATTTCTTTCATTTTGCGATATGGATTTATTTTCATCATTATAAATATTAATTATATATTTTTAATTTTAAAGCCAGTATCAGTGCATATCTTATACCAACACCAAAATAAGTCCATGTGATACCATTCACTGTGTTTTTTAATAACATCGTCTTTACTGTGATCTTAAAACAGCACATAGCACTTGGCACAAACACTTATTCCATGTGAAAGCGTAACAAAAAGAGACGTTTCCATCCAATGCAAATTTCCCCATGTCGTGGGGGGAGCAGTCGATGGCTTTACTGAAATGAAGCCCCTGCACTAGTCCAACGGCCTCTTCTGATGTGCAGTCATGCTGAGATCAATTCCGATCTCCATCCTCTAAATTGTACTGGATGGCACCACGGCCCATTTGTCATTTGTTAATTACGCAGCGGTGTATGTTTAAGCGGTTCCAGCGACATCGCTTCCCAGCGCTCACTGTCAATTAGATCAATGGATGGATTCATCTGGAAGAGAGACAGATGCTTCGGGAGGACTCATCTGGAGGAGGTCTAATGGTAGCAGACAGGACGTGATGGAGTCTCCTAGCGCTCCTCTCTGTATGCTTTTCCTTTTTCGCTGCTCGCTCTGCGGGGGGTTTGAGTGTGGGGCTGAGTGTCGCGTGCACAGGCCAGCCACAGACGTGGAGCATGGCACGCACACACACACACACACACACGCACACACACACACACACACACACACACACACACACACACACACACGCACACACACACACGCACACACATACACACACTCACACACACACACACACACACACATGCACACTCCCTACATCCCAACCCTTGGAACCTGGAGCTATGCCACAATGAACAACTGGCACACAGAGGGATGATGATCATTTTCTCCCATGACCTCAAATGATGGAGGAACATTCTCTCGCTCTCTCTCTGTCTGTCTGTCTGTCTGTCTCTCTCTCTCTCTCTCTCTCTCTCTGTCTCTCTCTCTCTCTCTCTCTTTCTCTGTCTCTGTCTCTGTCTCTTTCTGTTAGTTTTAAACCCTCTTCTCTATCTCTCCCCTGAGGGCTTAAGGTTCGGAACATTACATAAGTCCCCGCAATCCCTCCACAGGCCTGTTTTTGTGTCATCTGCTTATTTAAGAGCCAGAGCAATATTTTACTGATAGTAACTGTGTATTACGGCCTGATAAAATACAGGTTCAGGGACGTGACCCTTGGAAACAATTTTCATGTGTCACCAAGATTTGTGCTCCCTGTGGCTTGACTAGTATTTCATGCAGGTCCCAGCAGCGCAGGCTCAGGCACAGCTCCGGGGGGGGGGTGCAGCTCCAGGAGGGAGTGTCGTGGTGGTGGGGGGGGGGGTGCAACTCCAGGAGGGGTGCAGGGTGTGGGGTGCAGCTCCGGGGGGCAGTGTGGTGGTTGGGGGGTGGGGGTGTGCAGCTCCAGGAGGGGTGCAGGGGGTGGGGTGCTCCAGGGGGAGTGTGGTGGAGGCGGGGGTGTGTGGGGGGCTGTGTGCAGCTCCAGGGGGGAGTGTGGTGGTGGTGGTGGTGGGCGGGGTTGTGTGCAGCTCCAGGGGGAGTGTGGTGGTGGTGGGGGGGGTTGTGTGCAGCTCCAGGGGGAGTGTGGTGGTGGTGGGGGGGTTGTGTGCAGCTCCAGGGGGAGTGTGGTGGTGGTGGGGGGGGTTGTGTGCAGCTCCAGGGGGAGTGTGGTGGTGGTGGTGGGGGGGCTGTTCCAGGGGGGTTACTCGGTGCGGGGGGTGGAGGGGCTGCTGCCTTATCACACATTTACAAGAGTTTCGGCATTTGGCCATCTCTTCCCCTCCACCGCACCTCACCCCGCACACACACACCCCTCCCCTGATGTCAGTGTGTGTATACACTGCATGATTAAGGAGTCTGTTTCTAAAAATAGATCAGCATTGGCGGCAATCGGACATCACGGCAGCACATCAGTGACAAGCGGAAGACACCTTTAGCACGACAGCACAGCAACTCTCCATGGCTCCCCATCTGATCAATGGAAACGAGCTTTGGGAAAATATAATGCATTAATCCTTAAATCAAACGGAGGACTCTTTGAATCATAGCGAGTGCTTGATGGCATAGCAAAATTTCCCCTTCAAAGTCTGCACCGCACGCCAGGGTTCGCAGCGCCGTATTTCTTCTCCAAATGTAATTGATCCGCCAAAATAGATGGAAACAACAGACAAAATGAAGATATCTGCGTACGATTGAATTACCTTGTGGCCTTCGTGTCTTGTTTAATGTATGTGGAAGTGGGGTTTTATTTGTGCCACACTAAGCAATCTAGAAATGAGCGCCATCATTCTTGGCTCTGGCTGTGTCTGAGCCCCTGAATGTCTGCTATTGTGTGCAATTTCTGTCTCCTTTCTTGAAGCATCAGTTGCTGAAATGGCTAATTGATTGCTGCACAGCCTGAAAAACGAAAAATATGCTTGTTTGATGAGACACAATCAAAGCCGACGTGCAAAACTGGTTATTGCAGCTTGATAAATAATACTGAGTCGCCGCAGAAATGAAATTCATCAATTCAAACGAGTCAATTCTCATTAGACTCGGTAGCGGCAGAAAATAACAGATTGTATTGAGCTTGCTGCAGGGCTTTGCGTTATTCGTTTTTCCATTTTTCACCCCAACTCCCTCTCTCTCTCTCTCTCCTCTTCTCTCTCTCTCTCTCTCGCTCCCCCCATCCCCTCCTCCCTCCTTGTCTGTGTGTCTAGCCCCAAATGCAGGTCCCAGGACTCCCTCTTCCTCTCCCTCTCTCTCTCCCTCTCCATCTCTCTCTCTCTCTCTCCCTCTCCCTCTCCATCTCTCCCTCTGTCTCACTATCTCTCTCTCTCTCTCTCTCGCTCCCCCCATCCCCTCCATCCATGTTTGTGTATCTGTCCCCACATGCGTGTCCCAGGACTGGTGACAACCAGCTGTGCTGCCATATTGTCCTCCCTCATACCGGAGTCGAGCAGGTGAGCCCTGACGGTCTGCGCGAGACGTCCACTTTAATTACACTTCAATTATCGTGGTCGAGACACACATCCATCCCTAGGCCAGTTAAGTGTGTGTGTGTGTGAGTGTGTGTGTGTGTGTGAGTATGTGTGTGTGTGTGTGTGTGTGTATGAGTGTGTGTGTGTGTGTGTGTGGACACGCATCCATCCCTGAACCAGTTAAGCAGTCTGTCTGTCAGCCAGCCCCCCCCTGGTCCGTCCATCTCTGAGTCTGAGAGAGAGTGTGTGTGGAAGGGGAGAGTTTAAATACGGCTCAAGCTATTAGAAGCAGCCAACACATCCTATAAGCTATTAGAAGTAACCACACACATCCTACAAGCTATTAGAAGTAACCACACATATCCTAGGGCGTCATGTCCGAGGCCTAGCTTGTGCGGAGGAAGGTATATGGAAGGCATATGTGGGGGAGGGTATATGGAAGGTATATGTGGGGGAAGGTATATGGAAGGTATATGTGGGGGAAGATATATGTGGGGGAGGGTATATGGAGGGTATATGTGGGGGAGGGTATATGGAGGATATATGTGGGGGAAGGTATATGTGGGGGAGGGTATATGGAGGATATATGTGGGGGAAGGTATATGCGGGGGAGGTATATGTGGGGAGGGTATATGGAAGGTATATGTGGGGGAAGGTATATGGAAGGTATATGCGGGGGAGGGTATATGGAGGGTATATGTGGGGGAAGGTATATGTGGGGGAGGGTATATGGAAGGTATATGTGGGGGAGGTATATGCGGGGGAGGGTATATGGAAGGTATATGTGGGGGAGGGTATATGGAAGGTATATGTGGGGGAGGTATATGCGGGGGAGGTATATGCGGGGAAGGTATATGTGGGGGAGGGTATATGGAAGGTATATGTGGGGGAGGTATATGCGGGGGAGGTATATGCGGGGAAGGTATATGTGGGGGAGGGTATATGGAGGATATATGTGGGGGAAGGTATATGTGGGGGAGGGTATATGGAAGGTATATGCGGGGAAGGTATATGCGGGGGAGGTATATGCGGGGGAGGTATATGCGGGGAAGGTATATGTGGGGGAGGGTATATGGAAGGTATATGTGGGGGAGGTATATGCGGGGGAGGTATATGCGGGGAAGGTATATGTGGGGGAGGTATATGCGGGGAAGGTATATGCGGGGGAGGTATATGTGGGGGAAGGTATATGGAAGGTATATGTGGGGAGGGTATATGGAAGGTATATGTGGGGGAGGGTATATGGAAGGTATATGCGGGGGAGGGTATATGGAAGGTATATGCGGGGAACGTATATGCGGGGAATGTATATGTGGGGAACGTATATGTGGGGGAATGTATATGCGGGGGAAGGTAAATGGGGGGAGGGTATATTCGGGGGAAGATATATGTGGGGGAAGGTATATGCGGAGAAGGTATATGGAAGGTATATGTGGGGGAAGGTATATGCGGAGAAGGTATATGGAAGGTATATGTGGGGGAATGTATATGTGGTGGAAGGTTTACTTCATCAAGGTCAGCTGCTGGCACGCCTCCTATTAACCTTGGGCAGCACGCAAATGCTTGATTACAGAAACGACGCTGGACTGGGCCTCTGTCTCTGGCAGTCTATCAAACTGACTGCTCCATAATGACTGATCAATGCATGTGACAGAGGTGTGTGACAAATACAAACGTGTGTGTGCATGTGTGTCTGTGTGTGTGTTTGTGTGTGTGTGTGTGTATGTGTGTATCCGTGTTTGTTAACTTGTGTATGTGTGTGTGTTTGAGTATGTGTGTATCTGTGTTTGTTAACTTGTGTGTGTGTGTGTGTATGTGTGTATGAGTGGCTGATAGATTTCGGACATAGAATGATGATTTACTGCTGAGTGGCTGGTTAATGTTTCCATTTATTCACTTTAGTCACTAGCTGGTAGAGCTTCACATTTTGTAAAGTTAATTTCCACCCTTGGCGTGTGTGTCTGTGTGTGTGCGTGTGTGTGTGTGTGTGTGTCCATGTGTGTGTGCGTGTGTGTGTGTGTGTGCACGTGTGTGTGTGTTTGTGTGTGTGTGTGTGTGTGCGTGCGTGTGTGTGTGCGTGTATGTTTGTGTCTGTATGTGTGTGTGTGCGTGCATGTGGGTGTGTGTTTGTGTGTGTGTGTGTGCGTGTATGTGCGTGTGCGTGTATGTGTGTGTTTGTGTGAGTATGTGTGTGTGTGTTTGTGTGTATGTGTGTGTGTGTGTGTAATAGAGATTATGCCTTAGTGTTTCTTTTAAACACAGTCTGTGCCAATGCATTGTTTTCATTTTATTGCTGCAATAAACTGCAGCACATTCAGGCCTATTGTAAATGGCAAAAGATTACCATACACACACTCTTCTTGTTACAATGAGTAACTGTAAATGAACAAGCTGTAAAAGTATGAATTCAGGCAGTGCAGACAAGCACAACAGTTTGCTCTGGAAAGTAGCTCCAAACTTCAGGCTCCATTGGCAGTAATATTTCCATTGAGCCAGTTAATGTCATTATGACTGTCTGGGTACCCGAGCAACAGCTGGGCAGCGTAATGAACGCTATTCATTTACAGCGTGAAAGCAAACACCAGTGGGTGTACTGTCTGCTCCTCTTCCTTCCTCTTCTTTCCGCTCACCATCTGCTAGCGATGCTATAGCCCTACGCTTGATTCGCTTTAGCGTGTCTTTATGGAGCCAATTAAGGAACTGGGGATGCATCTGCTAGTAGCTCTCACCTCAAGTATACAGTGAGTGATTGAAGAGAGAGAGAGAGACTGGATCTCACACAACAGTAGAGTATGCGGAGGAGGGCTGAAGTTGGGTTTTCAGGTGGGGATACTGTAGTTTCAAGGTGCAATTGAAGGTCCTTATAGTAGGAACTGGCCT
The DNA here is from genome assembly GCA_027475355.1 of Coilia nasus. Lineage (NCBI taxonomy): Eukaryota > Metazoa > Chordata > Actinopteri > Clupeiformes > Engraulidae > Coilia > Coilia nasus. The sequence continues at coordinate 37,189,745 of CM050216.1, read as the reverse complement.
CTCCCTAAATGCATGACCAACAGACGAGCTGCAGAATGACCCTGTGTGCCATCACGGAGCTGAGCATCTGCTGAATCACTGCACTGGGGTGAGACACAGTGTGGGAAATGGTAAAAGACAAAGTAACAGGGTGTTGTGATTGATGCTGACAGTAAACTTTAGGCAATTGGTCTGACCTTAAAGTTTAAGCAGCTGAAGGAGTTTGAGTGCATAGAATAGAGCATACTATGTTTATTGCAGAGAAGACCTGCAACCGGTACAGTGGGCTTACCATAGCTACAGTAGGCCTGCCCTTGGTACAGTGGGCACAGAATATAAATAAGTATGAAATGCTGCCATAGCTACAGTGTGCGATACTCACATAGCTACAGTAGGTGATACTGCCATAGCTACAGTAGGCCTGCTCTTGGTACAGTGGGCACAGAATATAAATAAGTATGAAATGCTGCCATAGCTACAGAAGGCCTGCCCTTGGTACAGTGGGCACAGAATATAAGTGTGTGATACTGCCATAAATACTGGGGGCTTGCCATAGGTACATGTTGTGATACTGTCATAGGTACAGTGGTCGCAGATTCTAAATAAGTGTAAGATATGGTGATGTAAAGCAACTGTGGTGAATGGAGCAATTGTTTAGATTTGCTGCCACCTAGTGTTAGAAGAGGAAACAGCAATCTATTTCTGAAAAACGGCATTACGTCATCATGTGGGACTCATTACAAATATTCACTTTTATAAAATTGATAGTTGTTTTTTTTTACCTGAGATACATTATAGATTACAAATGTAAATTGTTGATTCAGATGACTCATTTTCACTTATTTTATGTGTTTTTATGCTTGCATGTCTTTTTTTTTACCACATACTTATTTTACTTTTATACTTTTACATTTATTTCATCTTTTATGCTTTTACATATTGTCCTTTGCTTTTATTTTTGTTAAGCTCATTGAACTGCCGTTATGTATGAAATGTGCTGTACAAATAAACCTGCCTAGCTTTGTTTTTGTTTATTAACATTTAGGTATATTTGTAATTAAACAATATCAGGCATATATAAGGAGAGAAATATTCAGTCGTCCACATTAACTCGTTAACAGTTGATGTGTTTTTAATGAATGTTTTGGATATTGTGTAGTGACCTACATTGTATCAAAAATATCAAAATTTGCTGTGGTATTTAATGTGAAACAAATTGGACTGACAGTGGTGAGGATAATTAATGAGGTAAAATATGGGAAAACATGATCTGTTTCATCTCCTCCACAGGAATAAGCGATCATGGTCAGCAGGGTTGAATCAGGTTCACAGAAATTATGCAGTTTCACCTTTCCACCACATGGGGGCATGATACTGAAGAGGAACCCGCCACTAGTGGGCGTTCGTGCAAAATATTTTTCGGCTTCTTGTTCCTGAAGTGGAAAAAAAAGAAAGAAAAAAAAAAGAAAGGTGTGAAGAAAACAAGTTGCCAAGAAAGCAGCTCTGCTATTTACTGCATCAGTGCGGCACTGTAACATTTCCGTGATGTCTCCGCATTTATTACGAGACAAATCTCAATATTAAATACCATGTTTGTAAAACCAGCTCTGCACTGAAGAGCCCATTACATTCAGCTATTATCTCAAGATTTGAAGTCAGTTAGTACATTTTATATTGCACAAAAATTAAAAACTATTCATCACACAATTAAATTCCAATTGGCTGGGAAAGTGGTTTAGTGTCACACTAAGTGCTACAGTGCCCATCCAGCATGGCTCTGGTTCTGAATGCCTGTCCTAATGAGCCTATGCCTAACCCAACCACTCAGCATGGCTCTGGTTCTGAATGCCTGCCCTAATGAGCCTATGCCTACCCAACCACCCAGCATGGCTCTGGTTCTGAATGCCTGCCCTAATGAGCCTATGCCTACTGTAGCCCAACCCCCATGCCTTTGCCTAAACCAACCATCCTCAACCCCAATGCCCACCCAGCATGGCCCTGGTTCTGACTAAGATGCTGCCTTCCCCAACCGTCCCCACCTCCAACCATCCCCACCCCCATCCCCACACTAACCCCCCATCCCCACACTAACCCCCAGCCCCACACTAACCCCCCATCCCCACACTAACCCTCCATCCCCACCTCCATCCCCACACTAACCTCCCATCCCCACACTAAACCTCCAGTCACACACTAACCCCCCATCCCCACACTAACCCTCCATCCCCACACTAACCCTCCATCCCCACCTCCATCCCCACACTAACCCCCCATCCCCACACTAACCCCCAGTCACACACTAACCCCCCATCCCCACACACACCCCATCCCCACACTAACCCTCCATCCCCACCTCCATCCCCACACTAACCCTCCATCCCCACCCCATCCCCACACTAACCTCCCATCCCCACACTAACCTCCCATCCCCACACTAACCCTCCATCCCCACCCCATCCCCACACTAACCTCCCATCCCCACACTAAACCTCCAGTCACACACTAACCCCCCATCCCCACACACACCCCATCCCCACACTAACCCCCAGCCCCACACTAACCTCCATCCCCACACTAAACCCCCATCCCCACACACCCCCCAGCCCCACACACCCCCAGCCCCACACTAACCCCCCATCCCCACACTAACCCTCCATCCCCACCTCCATCCCCACACTAAACCTCCAGTCACACACTAACCCCCCATCCCCACACTAACCCTCCATCCCCACCTCCATCCCCACACTAACCTCCATCCCCACACTAAACCCCCATCCCCACACACCCCCCAGCCCCACACACCCCCCAGCCCCACACTAACCTCCATCCCCACACACCCCCAGCCCCACCTCCAGCCCCACACTAACCCCCCAGCCCCACACTAACCTCCATCCCCACACACCCCCAGCCCCACCTCCAGCCCCACACTAACCCCCCAGCCCCACACTAACCCCCCAGCACCACACTAAACCTCCAGCCACACACTCACTCCCGCATCTCATCCATCTCTATTAGAGGAAAAAAGCGTATGTGGAGGGACTCCCCTAATCATACACTGGGGTTACTCCTGCCTAATGTGCTGACTTTGCATCCCCTGCAGAGAGAGAGAGAGAGAGAGAGAGAGAGAGAGAGAGAGAGAGAGAGAGAGAGAGAGAGAGAGAGAGAGAGAGAGAGAGAGAGAGAGAGAAGGATGGGGGTGTGGGGAATAGGCATTTCCTCTACATGTTGAACAAATACACAACCACTGCCGCCACCCACCCCATCCCCCCCTAACACACACACACACAAACACACACACATCCCCAACCCCAAACACCTCCCCATCCCCACCTCTACCCCCAAGCGCAGAAGCTCGTCCTCAAAAAGTCCCCGTTCTATCCAGGTCAGTGATGATGAACAACACCGTGTGCAGCCTCCTGTTCAAGAAGAAGGGCTAGACTCCAGCGACGAGCACAACATTCGCTTCTGACTCCTCTGCTCTCCTCTCCTCTCCCCTTCTCTCCTCTCCCCTTCTCTCCTCTCTC
>CM050216.1:37153742-37181242 GCA_027475355.1 Coilia nasus | reverse complement strand
CTTTAGTCACGGTGTGTGTGTTAGTCCAGTGATCACTTTTTAGTCATGGTGTGTGTGTTAGTCCAGTGATCACTCTTTAGCCTTTATTCATGGTGTGTGTGTTAGTCCAGTGATCACTTTTTAGTCACAGTGTGTGTGTTAGTCCAGTGATCACTCTTTAGCCTTTAGTCACGGTGTGTGTGATAGTCCAGTGATCACTCTTTAGCCTTTAGTCACAGTGTGAGTGTTAACCCAGTGATCACTCTTTAGTCATGTGTGAGTGTTAACCCAGTGATCACTCTTTAGTCACGGTGTGTGTGTTAGTCCAGTGGTCACTCTGTAGTCATATGTCAGTGTAAGGGATAAGTCTTTAGCCTTTAGTCACAGTGTGAGTGTTAACCCAGTGATCACTCTTTAGTCACAGTGTGAGTGTTAAACCAATGATCACTCTTTAGCCATGTGTGAGTGTAAGTGATCACTCCTTAGCCTTAAGTCATGTGTGAGTGTTACTCCAGTGATCAGCTCTTTAGCCTTGTGTGAGTGTAAGTGATCAGCTCTTTAGCCATGTGTGAGTGTTACTCCAGTGATCATTCTTTAGTCATGTGTGAGTGTAAGTGATCAGCTCTTAGTCATGTGTGAGTGTTAGTGATCAGCTCTTAGTCATGTGTGAGTGTAAGTGATCAGCTCTTTAGTCATGTGTGAGTGTAAGTGATCACTCTGTAGTCATGTGTGAGTGTAAGTGATCAGCTCTTAGTCATGTGTGATTGTAAGTGATCAGCTGTTAGTTATGTGTGAGTGTTAGTGATCAGCTCTGTAGTCATGTGTGAGTGTTAGTGATCAGCTGTTAGTTATGTGTGAGTGTTAGTGATCAGCTCTTAGTTATGTGTGAGTGTTAGTGATCAGCTCTTAGTCATGTGTGAGTGTTAGTGATCAGCTGTTAGTTATGTGTCAGTGTTAGTGATCAGCTCTTAGTCATGTGTGAGTGTTAGTGATCAGCTCTTAGTCATGTGTGAGTGTTAGTGATCAGCTGTTAGTTATGTGTGAGTGTTAGTGATCAGCTGTTAGTTATGTGTGAGTGTTAGTGATCAGCTCTTAGTCATGTGTGAGTGTTAGTGATCAGCTGTTAGTTATGTGTGAGTGTTAGTGATCAGCTCTTAGTCATGTGTGAGTGTTAGTGATCAGCTGTTAGTTATGTGTGAGTGTTAGTGATCAGCTCTTGTGTGAGTGTTAGTGATCAGCTGTTAGTTATGTGTGAGTGTTAGTGATCAGCTGTTAGTTATGTGTGAGTGTTAGTGATCAGCTCTTGTGTGAGTGTTAGTGATCAGCTGTTAGTTATGTGTGAGTGTTAGTGATCAGCTGTTAGTTATGTGTGAGTGTTAGTGATCAGCTCTTAGTCATGTGTGAGTGTTAGTGATCAGCTGTTAGTTATGTGTGAGTGTTAGTGATCAGCTGTTAGTTATGTGTGAGTGTTAGTGATCAGCTCTTAGTCATGTGTGAGTGTTAGTGATCAGCTGTTAGTTATGTGTGAGTGTTAGTGATCAGCTGTTAGTTATGTGTGAGTGTTAGTGATCAGCTGTTAGTTATGTGTGAGTGTTAGTGATCAGCTGTTAGTTATGTGTGAGTGTAAGCCCAGTGCATCCGGCCAGCAATGTGCCACACAATGTGACACCTTGGGCTCCGTGCGTCCCAGAAGGCCCAGAATCCACAACAGTCGTATCCTACTTTTATTTCTGGGCCTTTGCATTTTAAACAGGACAGTTGCTATACAAGTTTTCACTTCAGGGCAATGCAGGTATACTGGGCACTGTGTATATATTCAGCCTCGAATTTGAATGTGAATTTGAATGACACATTGAATGTATTTAAAAGATTTAATAAAAAAATAAATAAAAATAAAAAAAGGCAAAACATGTTGGTCCCGCATGGTAATATCCTTTTAAACCTAAGGACCCCAAAGTGTAATGACTAGGAAACACATAAAGTATAAAACAGCACTAAAGCTGTTAGTCATCAAAAAGTAAGAAAGGCAAACCAAAACACCTAAAGCCTACTGTAAATGCACTTGACATTTTTGTTACGACACAGCATGTTTAGTGTATAAACATAAGTTATTTTCGTTACCAAAACAAACTCAAAAGACCACACTGCTGTATTGCAGGGCTCTGAACAGCCCTATTAATAAGGGTTAAAATGAAGAGTAAAAAATGGCAGCACTGATGTCATTAAACACCGTGCCAGATTTCCGTCTTGGTGAGGAGTGTGTCGGTGACCACAGTTTACCGTTGGCAAATCCATTTGACTGCCAAAACTCCACCAACCATTGCCAGGTGCAAGCATCCCCCACACGAGCCCTCACACCTTTGCATAACTCTGCATAATCCTGCTTTCATGAGTCGCTGGTAAAATTAGATAACAAAAACGAGCACACATGTGAATGTGAACGGATGCCCATCTGATCTACTGCAAAGCATCTACTACCCTCCACCCACAGCAGCAGCTGAATAGAGTACATTATTAGTAGGATCAAACTTTAACTCGGTTTAGATGTTTATTGCGGCTGTTTTTCTTTGTCTGGCTTATAAATGCTGTTATTAAGCATGCTCGTTAGCTCTACAAGGGCTTATTGAGATTAGGAAATGATGTGGAAAAGTGGAGGTAAGCCTTCAACATTTGGTTTCCACAAGCTGCGGTTTTACTGGCACACCGTAAACTTTACGCTCTCCATCTCTGCTACACTGTAAACCTGAAGCTCTCTGTGTCTGCTACACCATAAACCTTACGCTCTCCATCTCTGCTACACTGTAAACCTTACGCTCTCTGTGTCTGCTACACCATAAACCTTACGCTCTCCATCTCTGCTACACCGTAAACTTTACGCTCTCCATCTCTGCTACACCGTAAACTTTACGCTCTCCATCTCTGCTACACTGTAACCTTTATGCTCTCCATCTCTGCTACACTGTAAACCTGAAACTTTCCATCTCTGCTACACTGTAAACCTTACGCTCTCTGTGTCTGCTACACCATAAACGTTACGCTCTCTGTGTCTGCTACACCGTAACCTTTATGCTCTCCATGTCTGCTACACCGTAAACCTGAAGCTCTCCATCTCTGCTACACTGTAAACTTTACGCTGTCTATCTCTGCTATACTGTAAACCTCAGGCTCTCTATCTTTGCTACACTGTAAACCTGAAGCTCTCCATGTCTGCTACACCGTAACCCTGAAGCTCTCTATGTCTGCTACAGCGTAAACCTGATGCCCTTCATGTCTGTACACCATAAACCTGAAGCTCCCTATGTCTGCTACACTCTGTGCTGTGCCCCAGAGCAAGCACATATTTACAAGAATACCAAGGCCTGTTGTTAAAGTGTGTGTCTGTATGTGTGTGTGTGAATGGGGGTGTCTGGTATCTGCGTGTGTGTATATGTGTGTGTGTGTGTGTGGCCCAGTATACAGTAGACAGTATGTGTGTCCGTGTGTTTATGTGTGTCTGAAAGAGCATGGCTTGTGTGTGTGTGTGTGTGCATTTAGTGTGTGTGTATTGCTGTGTGTATGTGTGTGTGCATTCAGTGTGTATATGTTGGTGTGTGTATGTGTGTGTGTGTGTCTGTGTGCATTCACTGTGTGTGTGCTGGTGTATGTGTGTGTGCATGTCTATGAGTTAGCTGACTATGAGGGAAAGCTTTGTATGGTGTGAACTAAGGGCTAGAGGGAGAGCGGTGCCAGCCTCAGTGATGGGGGAGCCAGGGGATGGGGTTGGGGGCGGGCCCAGGGGAGGGGCGGGGCGAGGGGTCAGAGGGAGAGCGGTACCAGTCTCAGTGATGGGGAGCCAGGGGAGGGGCCGGGGGTGGGGCCAACCTCAGTGATGGGTGAGCCAGGGGGATGTGTCGGGGGTGTGGTCAGGGGAGGGGCCTGGGGCTGGGCCAGTGGGCGGGGGGGGGGGGGGCAGAAAGCAAGAGGGGGGATCCCTGTACAACCAAATAATAATAAGAAGAAGAAGAAGAAGAAGACAACAACAACAACAACAACAACAATAATAAAAGTTTGTGCATTTTCCCAGTGCAAAAACTACTGTTATCCAAAGAATATATCATCTAGTCATTCAGTCACATGACTAAAACCCGGAATGATTCTGCCCTCGTCCATCTGCATGGTGGGGGCCATGGTTCCCCCCCTCCCCCCATCATGCATTATTGAGTGGGCGCTCCTCAGCCCCCAAAATGTTCATTATTTATGCTGAGGGACAAACGGCACTCTAATACGCGGATAGGATTTAATAGGTGGGACTCTAATAGGCGGATAGGATTTAATAGGCGGGACTCTAATAGGCGGATAAGATTTAATAGGCGGGACTCTAATAGGCGGATAGGATTTAATAGGCGGGACTCTAATAGGCGGATAAGATTTAATAGGCCGGACTCTAATAGGCGGATAGGATTTAATAGGCGGGACTCAAATAGGCGGATAAGATTTCTCCGTTTGTTTTGCTGCACGCTGGGCCAAGCAAGCAGGCAAGGCAGCCTGCCCATGGATGGAGGGAGGGGGGGGGCACAGGGAAAAGACAGACAGAATGACAGAGAGAGAGAATGAGAGAGAAAGAAAGAGAGGAAGAGAGAGAGACAGAGAGGAGAGAGAGATAGAGAGAGAGACAGAGAGACATAGAGAGAGAGAGAGAGAGAGCGAGAGAGAATGAGAGAGAAAGAAAGAGAGGAAGAGAGAGACAGAAAGTGAGAGAGAGACAGAGAGGAGAGAGAGATAGAGAGAGAGAGACAGTGAGAGGAGAGAGAGACATAGAGAGAGAGACAGAGAGAGAGAGACAGAAAGTGAGAGAACAGACGGCAGACTATAAATAGAAATCTCTCCAGCTCCCCGGCACTTTGTGGAGGCTGTCACAGCATGTGAGCTGCATGCTTCACAAGTAAAGGTAGAACTGTAGAACTGTAGAGCTGTAGAGCTGTAGAGCTGTAGAACTGTAGAACTGTAGAGCTGTAGAGCTGTAGCACTGTAGAACTGTAGAACTGTAGAGCTGTAGAACTGTAGAACTGTAGAACTGTAGAGCTGTAGAGCTGTAGAGCTGTAGAACTGTAGAACTGTAGAACTGTAGAGCTGTAGAACTGTAGAGCTGTAGAGCTGTAGAGCTGTAGAACTGTAGAGCTGTAGAGCTGTAGAACTGTAGAACTGTAGAGCTGTAGAGCTGTAGAGCTGTAGAACTGTAGAGCTGTAGAGCTGTAGAGCTGTAGAGCTGTAGAGCTGTAGAGCTGTAGAACTGTAGAGCTGTAGAGCTGTAGAGCTGTAGAACTGTAGAACTGTAGAGCTGTAGAGCTGTAGAGCTGTAGAACTGTAGAACTGTAGAACTGTAGAGCTGTAGAGCTGTAGAGCTGTAGAACTGTAGAGCTGTAGAGCTGTAGAGCTGTAGAGCTGTAGAGCTGTAGAACTGTAGAGCTGTAGAGCTGTGTGCTTCATGCTCCTCCACCCAAAAAATAGATGCTCATCTCCCTCTCTCTCCCTTTCTCCCTCTCCCTCCTCTTTCACACACAAACCCCACACACAAACAAACAAGCACACACACACACAAACACACACACACACACACACACACACACACACACGCATACTATGCAAGCAAACAAACAAACAAAAACAACACTGCAGAGTGCACCGAGTACCACTAAGCCTCGCACAACACAGGAAACAGAATTGAAATGGCCAGGGTATGTACGTTAGATAGAGACAGAGCAGCAGGGCCATGGGTGCAGGACCATATGATCATGACCATGGGTGCAGGACTATGCATGCAACAGGACCATGGGTGCAGGACCATATGACCAGGACCATGGGTGCAGGACTATGGGTGCAACAGGACCATGAGTGCAGGACCATATGACCAGGACCATGGGTGCAGGACCATATGATCATGACCATGGGTGCAGGACTATGCATGCAACAGGACCATGGGTGCAGGACCATATGACCAGGACCATGGGTGCAGGACTATGGGTGCAACAGGACCATGGGTGCAGGACCATGTGACCAGGACCATGGGTGCAGGACTATGGGTGCAACAGGACCATGAGTGCAGGACTATGGGTGCAACAGGACCATGGGTGCAGGGCAGGGCTATGAGGGGCAGGGCTATGGGGGCCAAGGCATGGGTGCAACAGGACCATAGGGGCGGGGCTATAAGGGGCAGGGCTATGGGGGTGTGGCTATTGGGGCTAAGGCATGGGTGCAACATGATCATAGGGGCGGGGCTATAAGGGGCAGGGCTATGGGGTCGGGGCTGTGAGGGGCAGGGCTATGGGGGCTAAGCCATGGGTGCAACAGGATCATAGGGGCGGAGCTATAAGGGGCAGGGCTATGGGGGCTAAGGCATAGGTGAAACAGGACCATGGGGGCGGGGCTATGGGGGGAAAAACATGTTTTGATGTTTATTACATCTTTTGTTGACTTGATGCCATTGCTTAAGTATTTTCTTGGATATAAAAGCTGATATGTTGATATGTAACATGTTTTTTTTACACATTACATACTTTATTATTCCAGTATCTTTCATATCTTGCATATCCTACTTGAATATTATGTACATAGGTGTCTGTATGTATATTATTGTCTATATTAGGTGCCCATATGCATATTCTTGTCTATATTGTACAGTATGTGTCTATATATTTCTATTTGTGTATTGAATGTGTACTACTACAGTACATGTCTATATGTTGAATGTATAGACAGCTAACATCTACCAGAGTCAAATTCCTTGCATACTGTATACGGTAGTGTACTTGGCCAATAAAACGGATTCTGATTGTGATATAATCAGGGTACAAGGGGACACTAAATGTAAAAAATCACACTAACAGAAAAAGTAGTAACATGTACACTACTGACAATCTCAATTATATCATCTTACAAATGAAATATCCAAGTTAGATGCATTACATTAACCACAAATGACAACACTGCAGTGGAAAAAGCAATCATTTTTTTTCTTAATTTTTTCTTAAAATACACACAATATATAGATTTATAATAAAGCATATTAACAGAGCTATACCATTACCATATCAATACTACTATATCATATTGCAACTATATAATTATGTTATCAGTATTAGTGGCAAAACTTACTGAATGAGCTTATTGCAATTTATGCGCATAGGCTATAAATACACAACACACATCCCATATAGGTGAAGAGACAAGCAAAGAGGGTTTCACTGTTCATCTGCTCCCGGCCGTTAGCCTGCAGTGCTATGGGTGCCACTAGCGCCCTACAGTGCAACTTGTCATTATGCTCCATTGTGTAGCGCACTGCTGTGTGACAAGAAGGCCCTGTGCGAGATTACGCTGAGTAAGCAGGGCCCTTTGAGAGAGAGATCCTAGACATCGAGAGGCTGGAGACAGATGGAGAGGTGAAGGGCTTGGGTGGCCACTCAGACCATCCACACACACACGCACACACACACGCACGCACACACACACGCACGCACACACACACACACACATACACACACACACACACACACACACATTACAGCATTAAAAAAAACGTAAACCCAAAAGAGAGTACAATAATCAGAAGCTTATAGGTTCTTAGTGAAGAAGCCCTGCCGAGTCCTCTGTGTCTCTCATCCCTCAGTCAGACAATGGTGAATGGTGCTCTCACATCGCCTCCCCACCACACAGCACAGCCATAGGAGTGGATGCTGCCAGAGCCGCTAGTTCAGCCAAACTAACAGGAGTATGTTACGTAATGGCCGCTAAAATGGTCGTCCTCTGTGCTCATCCTATGGCCGAGGGCAGCCAGGCTGTTGTGTTGGTGGTGCTTCCTTTCAGTGTACAAGCAGCATCTCTGTCGCAAGATCTTACGACAAAACACCAATAACATTTTATTTACACCGGCCAATTTGTAGTACCCTAAGACTAATTCATTCATTAGCAGTGATTACAGCCATGCTAGTATGACTGCCTTTTCTCCACAACACACTCGTGTGTCCAAATACACCTATTTTTTTATTTTTAGCATTCTATATAAATGATTTGATCTCGTGTCTTGTAGGCCTGAAAAATAATATTACTGTTTAATGTTTGTTTACTTTTAGCTACATTGGGCATTCATAACGTGTGTGTGTGTGTGTGTAAATGTAACATTCTGTACATACAATTTTATATGATGGTCTAGAGGCCCCCATCATTTCTCTCGCCAGAGTTATACGCAACGCTTAAAAAGATTGCAATTCAATGCTCAACAGCCCAAAGCGATGCATTATTGATATAGCCGCTCGTATCTCTTTAAATGGGTTTGGTCTGTTTTGTGTGCGTGTGCATGTGTGCCAGAGAGAGGGAGAGAGAGAGAGTGGGAGGCAAGCTTTGTGTAAAGATAAACCGAATGAATAGACATATAGATGCCGCTATTTTAGGTTGCATTGTCGGCTCTGTTAAACAACTCTTACGCTATTTGCATCAACTGCTTTTTAAGCTTAGTTGCTGATATACAGATGGGTGTATGCTTCTGTGGCCAGAACTGAATATTTTATTCTCGCCTCCGCAAGGAAATAACGGGCAGGGCTGCAATTTTATTTATTTATTTTTCCTCATGCGTTCTGCAACGTTGGGGAAAACGTGATCACGCTCGACTGTGTTATTTAACCGACCATGGATTAATGGTTGTGTGATCTGCATACGAAAGGTAAGTAAAATCATTACATGTTGTTTAGTGTGAACAATTAAGTAAACCGGGTGCCTGCTGAATCGATAATTCGGTCCAACTGCATGGCCAGGACGTTTCGTCTTGTACTATCGACCAGCAACCCCTACCCGGCCAAATGCCTATGACGTTAACTTGTTAAACGAATTTCAGTAACGTTAGCTTACACTGCAGCTAGAGTGGAGAATATCCAGGGTTTACAACAACTGCCTCTCGGGAACACGCCATAATGAGAAAGAGGGATCAATATATCCGATTTAAGAAAAAGGATATTTCTGTTGCTGCCAATATTGTGATGCTCGACTGAGTGTGCACGTCTTTGTCTCTCTTCTGTCAGCCAGGGCAAGCTGCGTCGGGTTGTAAAGAATGCAAACATTAGCTTGCGTGAACATCCACTTCAAAATGACGTAACCTCTTCTTTTAAAATGCAAGGATAAGCAAGTGAAATAAGTAGCCAATGTCTCTAAAAATATCCCAAGACTGCTGTTTTGCAAATTCTTTAGATATTTGATACCCCTGCATGTGGGCTACAATTGTTATAACAGTATCAGTTTGTAGTCTGTCCTGACTAAATGTTGAAGTGAAACTGTTATATTGTAAATCTAATGTATCATTTATGGTCATTCCTCATGGATCAAACTAATATTTTACTGGCATATGATTCCTGTTTCTAAAAGTGTTTATGCTACAAATGCTGTTTAGGTTTTGGCTGTAGGCATAAAGCCCATGCAAGAAGTCCACTGTATTTTGACCATAACATAGCTAACTGACTGTAGTTGACCATAACATAGCGAACTGACTGTAGTTGACCATAACATAGCTAAGTGACTGTAGTTCACCATAACATGGCTAAATGAGTGATTTGGTCTGTACTTCAGAGGTCACTCAGTTATGTTGTCCTGACAAATAATTGACAGATGCAGAATGTCCTCAACTTCGTTTTTAACATTGAGTCTCTCCCTTCCTCCTCACCCTCTCTGGTTGCTAAAAGCATCCTTGTTGTCTGTAGGCCTTAACATTGGATAAGTACCCCTTACAACCTTTAAAGATTTATAGTAGGAGTGATTACCGCTCTCATCTGAATAAAGGCAGAGTAACAAAGTAAACGCTAGAAATAGGCAGTGAAAGAGGCACTATGGGCCTAGGCTATGGCCTGCCCTCTGGCCTTTGTGGCATATATGTCACACAATCTCCTCTTTCTCTCTCGGATACAGTATGGCACACAGGCCTCCATCCATGCATGGCAACGTTAATAGGACGCCCTGCCCTCCCATCATCCCCACCCCCTTAGGCCTCGGAAAGGAAGCTTCTTACCCATCATCCCCACCCCCTAGGCCTCAGGAAAGAAGCCTCTTATGCCACTTTTGTAGTGGACCCAACTGCCTCAGACAGCAGATCGTGCACTTTGGAGGCGGGGGAGAGTGAGCTTGGCAGTAAGGGCCATGCTCAATTAAGGAAAGTGCCCCACAGTCTCGGACTGGGCATGTTACCCTCTACATATTGAGGCCATCTGCCTTACCAGTGTTGTATTGACCAGTGGAAACAGATGTGAAGAAAAATATATTGGTATCTGAGTGAAGAAGTATCTATCTATCTATCTATCTATCTATCTATCTATCTATCTATCTATCTATCTATCTATCTATCTATCTATCTGTCTGTCTGTCTGTCTGTCTGTCTGTCTGTCTGTCTGTCTGTCTGTCTGTCTGTCTGTCTGCGACATGTGGTCTGTGACATGAGGTCTGTGACGTGAGGTCTGTAACGTCTGTGATATGAGGTCTGTGTCGTGAGGTCTGTAACGTGAGGTCTGTCACATGAGGTCTGTGACGTGAGGTCTGTCACATGTGGTCTGTGACATGCGGTCTGTGACATTTCTGATGTGCACGTGTTTTTAGCATGTGTGTCACTTCCCCAAACAGCGACTTTGCAAGAAACATGGCATCACAGGCAGAAGGTTCTGATGTCATGTTCTTGCTGTGCTCTCTGGCTCTGACCCACGTCTTTCTGGGGTAAACTTGTCAGCAGTTTCAGCAGAACTTCATCTAACTTCCCGATTTCTCCTCTCTAAATGCCAGCCGGTCTCAGAAGATCAGCTAAGCCACTTTCCCTCTCCCTTTCCCAGAATAAGGCTACATTGTGGGAATGCTTTGAAAGTATAAATCCTTCCCTAAGAGTTCACTGCCAAGTCCTGTCGACTCCGAGGACCACGGCCCCGCTCATTATGTCTCTCTCACCCCCTCCACCCACCCACCCCCACCCTCCTCCATGTCCGACAGCACCACATGCTGGTTGTGTGACACAGAGCGCTTCTCCAGCTGTCTAGTGACAGCACTGGCCACCTCCGTCTATGTGGCCCTCATTCCCTTGGTGACAGCACTGGCCACCTCCGTCTATGTGGCCCTCATTCCTTTGGTGACAGCACAGGCCACCTCCGTCTCTGTGGCCCTCATTCCCTCGATGACAGCACTGGCCACCTCCGTCTATGTGGCCCTCATTCCCTCGATGACAGCACTGGCCACCTCTGTCTAGGTGGCCCTCATTCCCTCTGTGACAGCACTGGTCACCTCCGTCTATGTGGCCCTCATTCCCTTGGTGACAGCACTGGCCACCTCCGTCTATGTGTCCCTCATTCCCTAGGTGACAGCACTGGCCACCTCCGTCTAGGTGGCCCTCATTCCCTCTGTGACAGCACTGGCCACCTCCGTCTAGGTGGCCCTCATTCCCTCTGTGACAGCACTGGCCACCTCCGTCTAGGTGGCCCTCATTCCCTCGATGACAGCACTGGTCACCTCCGTCTATGTGGCCCTCATTCCCTAGGTGACAGCACTGGCCACCTCCGTCTCTGTGGCCCTCATTCCCTCCGTGCTTGTGTCTATGTGTCCCTCATTCCCTCTGTGACAGCACTGGCCACCTCCGTCTCTGTGGCCCTCATTCCCTCTGCTTGTGTCTCTGTGGCCCTCATTCCCTCTGCTTGTGTCTCTGTGGCCCTCATTCCCTCTGCTTGTGTTGTCGTAGGGGCCTGTGCTCTGCCAGTAAGTCCAGCAAGCGCGGATAAGTAGGCCAGCCCTGTAGGCAGGATGAAAGGATTGCAGAGTGGAAGGGGGAAAAAGAAAGAGAGAGAGAGTGAAAGTAAGAGAGTGAGAGAAAGGATAAGAGAGAGACAGAAAATGAGAGAGAGAGCAAGAGAGAACAAGAGAGAGATAGAAAGAGAGAGAGAGACAGAAAGAGAGAGACTTTGCAAAGCCATTCCTCTGCTGCCTTTCCTCTGGGTACCAGTTTGCATGCAGCCCTGCCAAGACCTCCAGAACCATTTAGTTATTTATTCAATGCCGTTTCAGACCCGCCCACTGGTACTACACGCTGGTACCACCCGCTGGTATCATCCACTGGTACTACACGCTGGTACCACCCGCTGGTATCATTCACTGGTACTACACGCTGGTACCACCCGCTGGTATCATTCACTGGTACTACATGCTGGTACCACCCGCTGGTACCACCCGCTGGTATCATTCACTGGTACTACACGCTGGTACCACCCGCTGGTATCATTCACTGGTACTACATGCTGGTACCACCCGCTGGTACCACCCGCTGGTATCATCCACTGGTATTACACGCTGGTACCACCCGCTGGTATCATCCACTGGTACTACATGCTGGTACCACCCGCTGGTATCATTCACTGGTACTACACACTGGTATCATCCACTAGTATTGTCCACTGGTACCATCCATGGGTACTGCACGCTGGTATGATCCACTGGTATTACACGCTAGTACCACTCACTGGTACCGCTCACTGTTACCGCTCACTGGTACCGCTCACTGGTACCACTGACTGGTACCGCTCACTGGTACCACTGACTGGTACCGCTCACTGGTACCTCCTGCCTCGTTCCCACTGATGGGGAGGCAATGCCTCGCTGGCGATAACGTGACAAGTGCAATGCTGGATGAATGGGGCACACACAAACAAATGCACACACACACACAAACACACACACACACACACACACACACACACACACGTTTCTTTGTCTTGTTTAGAGAGGAATGTACATGTGTGTCATGACATGTAAAAATAAAACGGCCAGGCCTGCGTGTGTTTATCCAGGTCAGCGGCCATCCTGTGTCTGTGGCCGAGTTACGGAGTGCAGCGATGGCCTGTGGTGCTGAGTGTAATGTAAGAGCGAAAGATGTGGAACTGTCAGGAGGTGAGGGGGAGAAATTGCAGCGTAGAAGAGAGTTTCTCTTGATTTATGCTCTAAATTACCCCAGTCATATCATGCCTGCCATCATGCCACATGATTAAGGGTTTGAAGTAGGCCCTACGCTTTGTCTGCAGCAAAAGTTTGCCATTTTGCCTTTTTGGGTAATATGGTATCATGCTCTATAGTAGTGTCCCTTCTTGAATGAAGCGTGGCTTTTGCTAGTGAGTTAACACATTAGGCGACTTATCATAAATATACATCCTACTGTAAGCTGGGCAACAGTGGTGTGGTATGACTTTAAAGGTGTGGATGCTAGTAAGTTAACACATTAGGCGACTTATCATAAATACACATCCTACACTGAGTCACAGTGGTGTGGATTTGACTGGTGTGGTGTGGTATGACTTTAAAGGTGTGGATAAACAGGTGGAGTTACCCCAAGCAATGGAAAATGCTAAGAGTAAAAGAGTAGCCTAATTAGCATTGCTATTGTTAGGGTTTTGTTCATGTGCCTTATGGTGTGCCCAGGAGTTTGTGCCTGCTAATCAGTGCTAAAATCCTCATTTCATTGCCAAGGACTGCAGTGAAGCCAAGATTAAGTGGACCACAGGGGGGAGAAAAGTCCACTGAATGAAACAGACAGAGAAAGAAAGTGCTAGAAAAGAAGGATGTGTTCGTATCTGGAGCCTCGTCTTAAAGCCAAAGCAGCAGTTTCTGTAGGAATCCAGCTCAGTTCTGGCCTCAAAAGGACACAAGCTCATCTTAGGCCTCAAAAGGACACAAGCTCCGCTGCGGTCTCAGAAGGACACAAGCTCCAGTCTCAGAAGGACACAAGCTCCGCTCCGGCCTCAGAAGGTCACAAATTCAGTTCTGGCCTCAGAAGGACACAAGCTCCAGCCTCAGAAGGACACAAGCTCCGCTCCGGCCTCAGAAGGTCACAAATTCAGTTCTGGCCTCAGAAGGACACAAGCTCAGCTCTGGTCTCAGAAGGACACAAGCTCAGCTCCGGTCTCAGAAAGACACAAGCACAGCTCTGGCCTCAAAAGGACACAAGCTCAGCTGCGGCCTCAGAAGCACACAAGCTGAGTTCCAGCCTCAAAAGGACATAAGCTCAGCAAGCTGCAGTGCCTCCACGCAAGCCCCTCAGACTAATTTTAGTTTGATCAGGCTGAAGGGCCACTTACATGGCTGTTGTGTGATGCATCACTTCTCATGCTAAAAACGCCTAAACGGCCTATTATTGAGAGATGGGATATTAATAGCGTGTTCCCTTCAGGGTGACGAATGTGTGGCCGGCCATCGATTGGGTTCCCAGTCTGGAGGGAGGCACTGAGTGAGGCAGTGATGGAGGGAGGAGGCACTGACACTGGTGCTGCTGCTGCTGCTGGGATAGAGTGACAGAGTCTGCTCAGTGAAGGAGAGGCGTATACTGTACTGAACATTTGGTCAGCTCAGGAAGGCTTTGTCTATTCATCACAGAGAGAGAGAGAGAGATAGGGAGAGAGATAGTGATAGAGAGATAGAGAGAGAGATTGCGATAAAGAGAGAGAGATGTTCAGTCAACTTAGCTGAGAGATTCACTACTTTGATGGTGACAGTGGATTCATAGATCTTGAATACAGTATTACATTCATCGCAAAGAAAAAACACTTAACATTCACAAACACCACACAGTGTCTCTGCTTTTGGTCCAGAAAGACCAGCAGCCACTTGACTAAAGAGCTGCGGCCACAGTCAGGCCCTCCAGATAGACAACCAACAGAGAGGGCAGAGCAGCGAGACGTTCGGGGTGAATCAATCCACAGCCTTGTTGTTTGAGGTTACAGACTGCTGTTGGTAGAAAAAAGAATGAGAAAATTTGATGCAACACAGACCGAATAAAGAACTGGTAGCTAACACTAACTGAATGGGGGCATAGAAACTGACTTTTTAGTTTAATCTTTCTTTGCCCCATTCAGGTAGTGTTAGCTATCAGTTCATTATTTGGTCTATGTTGCATCAACATTTCTTGTTTCTTGTCCCACCAACAGCACTTCTGAGACCTGGAACTACAGGGCTATAGATTGATCACACCAAACATCCCCTTTAAGGCCCACTGTGAAACATCCCCTTTAAGGCCCACTGTGAAACATCTCTTTTAAGGCCCACTGTAAAACATCCGCTCTAAGGCCCACTATGAGCAGAGGCCTGTGAGTAGAGGCCTGGCCTGCTGCTCCTGCAACCTCAGCCACCACCGAGCCTTTAGATACAAACACATCCTTCTTTTTCTGGGTCTGTTTGATTCAGTGGATTTTTTTCCCTTAGCCTCACAGCTCCTTGCCTGCTATGACTGGCATCTCACTGGTACCAGTACTGCTGCCCTGCCTGCTATGACGGGCATCAAACTGGTACCACTGGTACTGCCCTGCCTGCTATGACGGGCATCCCAAGGAGTCACTCGGTGCCCCACAGCTCCTTGCCTGCTATGAATGGCATCCCACTGGTACCACTGCTACCACACTGCCTGCTATGACTGGCATCTCACTGGTACCACTACTGCTGCCCTGCCTGCTATGATGGGCATCCGACTGGCACCTCTGGTACCGCCCTGCCTGCTATGACGGGCATCCGAAGGAGCCATTCTGTGCTGCATTACAGGTAGCGGTGGCTTTGGGTTTCGTTAACGGGGCTCGTTTGAAATGACTGGCTGAGTGGCTGAGTGGCTGGCTTAAAGAAATGCATTCTGGACTTAAAATAGTGACGTCTTTGGACAATCTTGTCCGAACATCACCGTACCACAGAGTAGCCACCCATGGCCCACGTGGTATGGTGGCGTTTGGACGAGATTGTCCAAAGACGTCACTATTTTAAGTGCAGCCACTCAGCTACTCAGGCAGTCATTCCAAACGAGCCCAGAGTCTCCTCTCTGATCAGCCACTTGTTCACATGGCGCAGTGTTGCAAGTGCCGCACAGCACAAGCGTACAGCGTTTGTCACCGGCGCTGTGCTTCTGATGAGGTTACTGTTGATGTATCCCATATTTATCCTGTCTCTTTGGCAGAGGACATTTGAACAACAGCAAACAACAACACTGGTAACAGCCTGCGATTTCTCCTGCCACAAATCAGCGGCCTGACTAACTCAAGCCAGAGGTTTTTGTGGATGACAAAAGACTGTTTGTGTTTGATTCTTACACTGGAGTGTGTGTGTGTGTGTGTGTGTGTGTGTGTGTGTGTGTGTGTGTGTGTGTGTGTGTGCGTGTGCGTGCGTGTGTGTGTGTGCTACAGAAGAGATGTCTTCCGAGAGTTTATGTCCTCTTGCTAAGCCACTATCAGTCCCAAACACAGCCATGTAACCGCCCTACGCTAAACACACACACACACGCACACACACGCACAGATACAGACACACACACAAATATCCTCTACTCTACATAGACGACATAATCACAATGCAGTTGTTATTTCCTTTTATTTGCAAATCTTTGAAACCATTTGCACCAAATGTAGCCACGATTATTGTCCTCTAGCTCTCAAGATCCCCCCTCCCCCAGTTACTAAAGACCTTCTGTTTTTCCCTCCTGTTGCCCTCCCTGCCTAGACCCCCCCCCCCCGTTGCTCTGCCTAGACCCACCCCCTCTCCTGTTCTCTGCCTAGACCCCCCCCTCTCCTGTTCTCTGCCTAGACCCACCCCCCCTCCTGTTGCTCTGCCTAGACCCCCCCCCCCGTTGCCCTGCCTAGACCCCCCCCCTCCTGTTGCTCTGCCTAGACCCACCCCCACCTGTTGCCCTGCCTAGACCCACCCCCCCGTTGCCCTGCCTAGACCCACCCCCCCGTTGCTCTGCCTAGACCCCCCCTCTCCTGTTGCCCTGCCTAGACCCACCCCCCCATTGCCCTGCCTAGACCCCCCTCCTCCTGTTGCCCTGCCTAGACCCACCCCCTCTCCTGTTGCCCTGCCTAGACCCCCCCCTCTCCTGTTTCCCTGACTAGACCCCCACCCCCACCCCCCCACGTCCCCATCTGGATCGCAGCCATGCCCTCTTCACGTCCTGTGCTGCGGCAGCTCCAGATATTTTCTACCAAACTGTTTATATGTACCCGGTCTCTGTTTTGTCCCCCACCCCCAGTGTCACTGCCAGCACACCATACCAAAGCATGCAAGCACCACAGTACCAGGTTAACGCAAGTGTTGCACTCTGCCATATTACACTGAATATAGCCATGTAGCTAAGGCAGCTAAACACTGCCATATTACACTGAATATAGCCATGTAGCTAACTCTGCCATATTACACTGAATATAGCCATGTAGCTAACTCTGCCATATTACACTGAATATAGCCATGTACATAACTCTGCCATATTACACTGAATATAGCCATGGAACTATGGCAGTTAAACTCTGGCATATTACACTGAATATAGCCAAATAGATTTGCATATAGCCATGTAGATCTGCCATATTATACTGCATATAGCCATGTAGCTAACTGTGCCATATTATACTGCATATAGCCATGTAGCAAACTGTGCCATATTATACTGCATAGCCGTGTAGATCTGCCATATTATACTGCATATAGCGACATAGATCTGCCATATTATACTGGATATAGCCATGTAGCTAACTGTGCTATATTATACTGCATATAGCCATGTAGATCTGCCATATTATACTGCATATAGCCATGTAGACTTGCCATATTATACTTCATGTAGCGACATAGATTTGCCATATTATACTGCTTATAGCCATGTAGGTCTGCCATATTATACTGCATATAGCGACACATAGATCTGCCATATTATACTGGATATATAGCCATGTAGCTAACTCTGCCATATTATACTGCATAGCCATGTAGGTCTGCCATATTATACTGGATATAGCCATGTAGATCTGCCATATTATACTGCATATAGCGACATAGATTTGCCATATTATACTGGATATAGCGACATAGATTTGCCATATTATACTGCATATAGCCATGTAGGTCTGCCATATTATACTGCATATAGCGACATAGATTTGCCATATTATACTGCATATAGCGACATAGATTTGCCATATTATACTGCATATAGCGACATAGATTTGCCATATTATACTGCTTATAGCGACATAGATTTGCCATATTATACTGCTTATAGCCATGTAGGTCTGCCATATTATACTGCATATAGCGACATAGATTTGCCATATTATACTGCTTATAGCCATGTAGGTCTGCCATATTATACTGCATATAGTGACATAGATTTGCCATATTATACTGCATATAGCGACATAGATTTGCCATATTATACTGCTTATAGCGACATAGATTTGCCATATTATACTGCTTATAGCCATGTAGGTCTGCCATATTATACTGCATATAGCGACACATAGATCTGCCATATTATACTGGATATATAGCCATGTAGCTAACTCTGCCATATTATACTGCATAGCCATGTAGGTCTGCCATATTATACTGGATATAGCCATGTAGATCTGCCATATTATACTTCATGTAGCGACATAGATTTGCCATATTATACTGCATATAGCGACATAGATTTGCCATATTATACTGCTTATAGCCATGTAGGTCTGCCATATTATACTGCATATAGCGACATAGATTTGCCATATTATACTGCTTATAGCCATGTAGCTAACTCTGCTATATTATACTGCATATAGCCATGTAGATCTGCCATATTATACTGGATATAGCCATGTAGATCTGCCATATTATACTGCATATAGCCATGTAGCTAACTGTGCCATATTATACTGCATATAGCCATGTAGGTCTGCCATATTATACTGGATATAGCCATGTAGCTAACTGTGCCATATTATACTGCATATAGCCATGTAGATCTGCCATATTATACTTCATGTAGCGACATAGATTTGCCATATTATACTGCATATAGCGACATAGATTTGCCATATTATACTGCTTATAGCCATGTAGGTCTGCCATATTATACTGCATATAGCGACATAGATCTGCCATATTATACTGCATATAGCCATGTAGCTAATTCTGCCATATTATACTGCATATAGCCATGTAGCTAACTGTGCCATATTATACTGCATATAGCCATGTAGGTCTGCCATATTATACTGCATATAGCGACATAGATCTGCCATATTATACTGGATATAGCCATGTAGCTAACTGTGCCATATTATACTGGATATAGCCATGTAGCTAACTGTGCCATATTATACTGCATATAGCCATGTAGATCTGCCATATTATACTGCATATAGCCATGTAGCTAACTGTGCCATATTATACTGCATATAGCCATGCAGGTCTGCCATATTATACTGGATATAGCCATGTAGCTAACTGAGCCATATAATACTGCATATAGCCATGTAGCTAACTCTGCCATATTATACTGCATATAGCCATGTAGCTAACTGTGCCATATTATACTGGATATAGCCATGTAGCTAACTGTGCCATATTATACTGGATATAGCCATGTAGCTAACTGTGCCATATTATACTGGATATAGCCATGTAGCTAACTGTGCCATATTATACTGGATATAGCCATGTAGATCTGCCATATTATACTGGATATAGCCATGTAGATCTGCCATATTATACTGGATATAGCCATGTAGGTCTGCCATATTATACTGCATATAGCCATGTAGATCTGCCATATTATACTGGATATAGCCATGTAGCTAACTGTGCCATATTATACTGGATATAGCCATGTAGCTAACTGTGCCATATTATACTGCATATAGCCATGTAGATCTGCCTGAGTAACGCCGGAGAGGCTAAGAAGCCCCCAGACACAGAGGTGACTTTGACGGAGCGGGCTCGGATGACCGTGATGTGGCCTTGCTTAATTTAGAAAGTATTTCGTGTCATCCATGCGTATGAGTTCGATGTTCAGAGTAGCATGTGCAGTGCATCGCTCTGTGGTGCTGTAGGCTCTGCAGTGTGTAACTGGCACAGCAAACCCACACGAATGCCTCAGCTGTTTCTCCATGTAGACACTAGCCTACATTAAGGTGCAGGGAAAAAGGCATCACTCAGGCCTTGTTGTGGTACTCCTGTGCTAGGATATCTCTATGTGTGTTGTCACAAAAATGTGACAACTTTATGACTTGTTTGAGGAGCTGCATGAAAATCACCCAATGTCATAGTGGGTGAGGAACACAGTGCCACCCATCTGCCACCTCACACACAAGTGGCCCTGGGGACAGCACAAATGAGCTTCTCTGTCAAAACACATCAAGTGTAGCTGGCCGTGTAGCTGGCCCCGAGAGCAAAGTGCGGCGCTTGGTCTACTTAAAATGCAGTCCGTGCAATATATATATATATATATATATATATATATATATATATTTTTTTTTTATAACTCAAATGGATCACATGAAGATGGCATATGGATAGTAGATGGGCTTTAAGCCATGGCTGTGTCCGCCTGGCGTGGGTCCAGAGAGATGCAATATCCATCAAGAACTGTCCAGACATGGGCGAACACATTTTTGTCTTGTCAAGACCACTCAGACCTCTTCCTGGTTTCATGTCGGACGGATCTATCATCACTCCCCTCTCAACTCCTAACACTGACTGGGCATGCTTTGCTAGCTGTGTATGTGCGTTTCACCCCGCCCAAATTAAATAAATAAAACAGCGGCGCTACATTAACCCAGCAGCAGCAGCTGTATCAGTATTGCCGGGAAATGACGGCACGCCATCCCAAGTGTTACGATGAAATATTGATCAATTTCAGTCTGGCCTGTGCTGTGCTGTGCCCCTGTTGTTGTGCTGACACATACACGTGTGTGTATGTTTGTGTGTGTGTGTGTGTGTGCGCGTGGCGGTGACTGGTGCCTGAAGCAGGCTCCTCCTGTCCTGACTTCCTGTAGAGTACGCCCCGGTACATGTGTTATTCTGTGTGTGTGTGTGTGTGTGCGTGTGTGTGTGTGTGTGCGTGCGTGGCGGTGACTGGTGCCTGAAGTAGGCTCCTCCTCTCCTGACTTCCTGTAGAGTACGCCCCGGTACGTGTGTGTGTGTGTCTGTGTGTGCGTGCGTGTGTGTGTGTGTGTGTGACTGGTGCCTGAAGTAGAGTACGCCCCGGTACGTGTGTGTGTGTGTCTGTGTGCGTGTGTGTGTGTGTGTGTGTGTGTGCGTGTGTGACTGGTGCCTGAAGTAGAGTACGCCCCAGTACGTGTGTGGGCTCCTCAGCAGCTCTCCTTGGTGCTGAAGTTGCAGAGCTACAGTGCGCTACAGCCAGCTACAGTCAGCCTAGGCCTCATGCTCCCAGCAGCCGTAGCAGCACAGTGACTGAGAGCAGCACACCTCTTTCTCTTCGCTCCTCTTCCTCCCTCTCTCTCATGCCCCTCTTCCTCAAAGCACTGACAGCAGAGCAGAGCAGAGCAGAGGGAAGGAAAGGAAAGGAAAGGAAAGGAAAGGAAAGGTGTGCAGAGGAGAGGAGGAGAGGAGAGAAAAAGAGAGCAAAGAAAAGTAAAGTAGAAGAGAGGAAAATAAATGAAATAAAGAAAAAGCAAGAAAGGGAAAAGAGAGGGGAGAAGAGGACTGGTGAGGAAAGGAGAGGAGCAGAAAGGAGAGGAAAGGAAAGGAGAGGAGAGGAGAGGAGAGGAGGGGAGAGGAGAGGAAGTTAGAGCAAGGGAGAGGAGAGGAGAGGAGAGGAGGGGAGTGGAGAGTAGAGGAAAGAAAAGTGTGTGTGTGTGTGTGTGTGTGGATGATGGGGTGTTCACCCAGCCATCGCAGCTCCCCCTGCAAGGGGAACACAAGCGAGAAGGGTTGAATTTGGTCTTGTTGAGTTTGAGCTTGTTGAGTTTGAGCTTGTTGAGTTTGAGCTTGTTGAGTTGGATGTTGTTGAGTTTGAGCTTGTTGAGTTTGAGCTTGTTGAGCTTGTTGAGTTTGAGCTTGTTGAGTTGGATGTTGTTGAGTTTGAGCTTGTTGAGTTTGAGCTTGTTGAGTTGGATGTTGTTGAGTTTGAGCTTGTTGAGTTGGATGTTGTTGAGTTTGAGCTTGTTAAGTTTGGTCTTGTTGAGTTTGATCGTGTTGAGTTTGATCGTGTTGAGTTTGAGCTTGTTGAGTTTGATCGTGTTGAGTTTGATCGTGTTGAGTTTGATCGTGTTGAGTTTGAGCTTGTTGAGTTTGAGCTTGTTGAGTTTGATCTTGTTGAGTCACTGTGCTGGATGATGCCGCAGCTTCTGTGAGGACGGGGAGTCGGCCGGAGCAGAAATAGGCCTGTGTTGACCTCATTTGTTGTCTGCAACATGCAGAGTGCACTGGAGGAGGTAGCCTACTACTCTGTATGTGTGTGTGTGTTTGGGTCGTAAGTCGCATTAGGACTTGTGTCTCTCTCACCTTGTTCTGGACTTTCTACCCTGCCATGCGTTCAACATGTGATAGTATGTACAGAAATTACATTGAAAATCACAACAGTATGTGATGAGATTTAAAAACCTAAATGCTTCTGTGATACATTTAAATTTGTTGAACATGAACTGGATATGACTGTGATCATATTTCAAAGGTTTTAACCAGTTATTTTCAAGTAATTACAGGGCAATATGCCATTCTTTGATCATGTTTGATCTGTCAGAGTTTTTTTTATTTTGTTTCCGGTATTGGCTTTTGTTTTGAGTGTGGCCAACAGCTTCTTTTCTGTGTGCTATTTTTATTTCCATCCTCCGCAAATATGCTAATGTAGGGGGAGACAGATGTCCACAGCTGTTTGCCCCTTAGCCTTAAATGGCAGTGATAACCATTTGCTGTGACAAAGATTCTGTTTAACAATTGCAAAAAGGCTTACATGCATAGTGCATTGATCGGCACTGATTTATTTAATATACTCTGTCTCTGTATCTTTCTGCTTATCTGTCTGTTTATCAGCCTTTCTGGGGATCCATGTTTAGCTTTGTGTAGCCTGTCTGTATGTGTATCACAATTACCTTTGTCTATTGTGTACCAGGCCTATCTTTTATGCCTGTTTATCTGACTGGACATGTTTATCTATCTGTGATACCAAGTCTAACATGCTGCATTACCTGCTTTTGATGTCAAGAGGATCGCTGCTTTGCTTGCAGTGTTTTGTGTGGTGGCGATGGACTCTCCGGAGGGCTTATTCAGGAAATTGAGGCTGAGAGAGGGAGAGAGAGGAAAAGCGAAAGAGAGAGAAAGAGAGAGAAAGAGAGAGAGAGCGGTCTCATTGACATTTTCCAGCAATGTCTTTGGTGCACAGAGCACGCACACCTGCACACAGTTTTTTAAGGTGGACCTGGCAGCTGCCCAGGTGACCGTATGTCAGAACAGTACCTACATTAGGAACTAATATACTACATTAATAATTCCATTATTACTTCTTTTGGGGACACCCTAGGGGTATGTCGCAGGCTAATCTGTGTAGGCTGTTCTGTGAAGACTACAGGACTGTTACTGATGACTTCAGTGTCTTACACAACACTTACCTGTGTATCAACAACAAGCCTAATGGGTTGCATCACTCTATTGCTTCACCTTGGAATTTAGATGCAATCACAAACGACCAACCAGACTATCTTCATATTTTTTAGATTCAGCTGGGTGGCAATCTCATGATTTCTTGTACATCTATTTTGGTTTCTGTTGTCCGAGAACAATGGAGCCTTTTTGACTATTGTGCTTTCAGGCAGACGCAGAAATATGATATTACCATGGACCACTCAATTCTCCATTTACAGCAGTGTTTTTGTTTGACTCTGGTGTTATTTCTGTAAGACAACAGGGAGGGAAAGGGAGGCCAGACAGCGGGGGAAAAAACACGTGCCTCTGAATTTTCATTGGACGTACAACGGAAGCCCAAATATGGACTGTTGCTGTATTAAGTGAGAATAATCTGGATAGCTGGAATCGAGCATCTGTGTAAAAATGACGATCTGTCGGGATAACCACTGGCTGTGCGGTTCTCTGTGTCATGCTTTCTACGCTCGACGCCCAGCTTCAGGCGTGTAGGTGCACCCCCAAAAAGGCAGCCCCCATCATCGCGTAGCCTACACATGAATGAAAGTAAGGGGAATGAGTGTTTGGTGCTGATGAGCTATGCGCCTCGGTGATGTCACGTCGATCTAGGATATTCTCCGAGTGATTACAAACCGGCGTCTAAGCATCTGTTTTGTCAGCGGTTACAGTAAAGCGATGAGACATTTTTCGCAATAAACTGCTAGTGTGTAGGCTAGGCTATACAGATGACCGTTTCTCGAATAGCTTGCAAAATAACGACGTTTATCCGCAATCATTCATAGAGTCGACCTTTGTGGATGCAGATAAAATGGTGATATCGAGTAAATAGAGCATCAGCTACTATCCTTCACGACGAGCGTCGGGGTTTGGTCAAAGGTAAGGAGCTATGCGGATGCACCATCTCTGTGCTGCTTATGGGATCTGCCATTCATCCATCGCTTATTGTTGGGCTATAGCCCGCAGCTGCTTGGCATTTTCGCTTCAGTCGCCCATCGACATGGTCGCTATAAATTGATCTGATGATTTTTGTTATTTAAAAAGAAGCATCATTGATCATTTGCTTGTAGCCCTAGCCTAGTAAACGTTTTAGGGGGCAATTTATGAGGCTGCATTGTATCTATTTTTGTAACAATATCCACCGTTTTGCTGAACCGCCTTGTTCTTCCCCTTACGGCTGGCATTCATTTTAAAGTATGTGACGTCCCCAGCAGTGTCGTTGTTCGGCTACGAGCTCTGTTTTTTCGGGTAATTTAGAATAGACATTATAATGCAGCGCTGAATGAACGTTTTTGAATGTAACGGTTTAGTTGGTTTTCAACCTTAATTTAACATCATCTGCTGCTACCTGAATTATTGTGTCTTTAGACCAGTTCCATTGTAGCGCTATTATGTAATTTTGCTTGCTTATCCTGTCCTTGGCTATCATTACATTCAGCGTACAGCCAGTAAGGGACAGTCTTGAAGTGAGATGTTTGTACAGAAACGAAAAATCCACTGTCTGGTGGACTACGCATCATAACACACAGGTTCAACAGCAAACAGGCTATATTTAAAGCCTCAGTGCTGTAATTTGTAACGCATTAGCCTACATTTGTAACAGTACTAGCACAACGTTGTCGACCGATATGTACAGTTGCTTACGTTCTTTTGGTCCAAACCTGTGCCTTGTAAGCTAACTCCTTTAGCAGTCTGTTACATAATTGCATATGCATTTTTAAACAGATCCACACGCAAACCAAATAGTGATAAGAAGCAGGATGTTTTTAAAGATTTGATGATGCGTTTCTATTTGACCATGAAGGTCCCTAAACATAACATGAAATGTGTGCCGATACGGAGGTGGGGATAGTGCAGAATCATTATTGGTCTATGAAGTGTGAAGTGTGAAGGTCTATGTAATTGTGATTTGACAAGGTGATGGTTGACAGGTGAATCACATGGTGCTGTCTTGAAGCATCCTCTTTTAATAGCTACCTAAGAAGGAAATGTTATATTGTTCTGTTGTATTTGGAAAGTTTGTGTTGTAGGACTTTGATTAGCTGGATGAGAATGTCAAGTGATTGGTGTCCATACTTTGTTGATTTCCCAGACAAATGCCCACTTGTGGTTATGTTGTCTTAATACTTAGGTACTTTGATCTAACCTGATGCTCATCTCCCCCCCCCCACAGGCTCCTAATGCTGAACATGTCCACTCCCACTGACCTCAAGTCTCCTTGCGTGACGCGGAACGGCATGGTCAAGCTGCCCCCTCAGCCCAACGGCCTGGGCTCTGCCAGCATCACCAAAGGCACCCCCGCTGCCAAGAACCGCCTGTGCCAGTCGTCGTCTGTGCCCACCATCCTGCCCCCGCCCAGCCTGCCCTACCACCTGGAGCCGCTGCCCACGGCGGCATCCCTGCTCGGGCCCGACCTGGACGCCAGCCCCCTGACGACCATGAAGCCCCCCCTGCGCCAGTTCCCCCACCCCCTGCTGGAGCGGCAGCTGGTGCTGGACGAGAAGCTGCTGAATCGCCTGCTGTGGTACTTCACCACGGCCGAGAAGTGCGTGCTGGCCCAGGTGTGCAAGACCTGGCGCAAGGTGCTCTACCAGCCCAAGTTCTGGGAGGGCGTCACCCCCATCCTGCACGCCAAGGAACTCTACACCATCCTGCCCAACGGGGAGAAGGAGTTTGTCAGCCTGCAGGCCTTTGCGCTGAGGGGCTTCCAGTCCTTCTGCTTGGTGGGCGTCTCCGACTTGGACATTTGTGAGTTCATCGACAACTATCCCCTGTCCAAGAAAGGGGTCAAGTCCGTCAGTCTGAAGAGGTCGACCATCACGGACGCAGGACTTGAGGTAACCACCAGTTATGTTTTGCAAAGGTTTTTTGTTTACTTGTGTATTGGTGTACTGCATACCCAGATAATATTGGCATTCAGAAATGGTTTTAGAATTTAACAGTGTTTTTTATTTAGTATGCTTCAGTATTTCATTTAGTATACAGACCAACTGTCTCCTGAAAAAATGATATCTCATCTGATTTCTGTGTCCTTATCAGACTTTGATAGCACTGTAGGTAGTGTAATATACATTACCAATGTGGGGATGTTCTCCACTGTGTTCTTGTCTGCCTAACATCCAGAATGTTCTCATTCCAGTAGTTCCAGTAGTTCTCATTCTCATTCGCATGTCCTCATTCCACCCCCCTCATAAGTAGCTGCATGTGATTGTCAACAGCCCAACAGTGCATGATGGCGCAATGGCGTCATGGTGTGCGACCTGTGGAATGACACCAGCCTGCAGGACAGGCCCTGGGAAACTGCTAAAATCTCTTAGTGTACTACTTAGCCTCTTAGTGTAGTGCTTAGCCTCTTATTGTAGTGCTTAGCCTCTTAGTGTAGTACTCTGTTTCTTAGCATAATACTCTGTTACTTAGTGTAATACTCTGCCTGCCTCTCAGTGTAGTACTCTGCCTCTTAGTGTAGCACTTTGCCTCTTAGTGTACTACTCAGCCTCTTAGTGTACTACTCTGCCTCTTAGTGTAGTACTCTGACTCTTAGTGTAGTACTCTGACTCTTGGTGTAGTACTCAGCCTCTTAGTGTAGTGCTTAGCCTCTTAGTGTAGTACTCTGCCTGCCTCTCAGTGTAGTACTTTGCCTCTTAGTGTAGTACTCAGCCTCTTAGTGTACTACTCTGACTCTTGGTGTAGTACTCAGACTCTTAGTGTACTACTCTGCCTGCCTTTCAGTGTAGTACTCTTAGTGTAGTGCTTAGCCTCTTAGTGTACTACTCTGTTTCTTAGTGTAGTACTCAGCCTCTTAGTGTAGTACTCAGCCTCTTAGTGTACTACTCTGTTTCTTAGTGTAGTACTCAGCCTCTTAGTGTACTACTCTGTTTCTTAGTGTAGTACTCAGCCTCTTAGTGTACTACTCTGTTTCTTAGTGTAGTACTTTGCTTCTCTTAGTGAACATTTCTGAGTCTGAATGTTCCTCTCAACTAAGGTTGAACTTGGCAGTTTGTATTTTGCTATGATCTGTGACCGCAATACTAACCCAGGACATACACTGTCAGGACAACAAACAATACTGACGAATGATCAAAATCTCAAACCTAAAGGGTAAACATGGG
>CM050216.1:37133742-37148742 GCA_027475355.1 Coilia nasus | reverse complement strand
GTGCCTGTGTGTGCGTGCGTGTGTGTGTGCCTGTGTGTGTGTGTGTGTGTCCCAGGGCTACACCACCCACACGTTGCGGCTGCACTCGTGCTGGGAGATCACCAACCACGGCGTGGTGAACATGGTGCACAGCCTGCCCAACCTGACGGCGCTCAGCCTGTCGGGCTGCTCCAAGATCACAGACGACGGCGTGGAGCTGGTGGCCGAGAACCTGCGCAAGCTGCGGAGCCTGGACCTCAGCTGGTGCCCGCGCATCACCGACATGGCCCTCGAGTACATCGCCTGCGACCTGCACAAGCTGGAGGAGCTCGTGCTGGACCGGTGAGTGAGTGGGACGGGTCGGAGTCCGGCGCTGGTATTTGGGGGGTGGGATGGGTGCTGGTGCTGGACCGGTGAGTGAGTGGGACAGGTCGGAGTCCGGCGCTGGTACCACGTGGGTGGGACTGGACTGAGCCCGGCGCTGGTACCGCGTGGGTGGGATGGATGCTGGTACTGGACCGGTGAGTGGGACGGGATGGAGCACGGCGCTGGTATCTGGTGGGTGGGACTGGACTGAGCCCGGCGCTGGTATCTGGTGGGTGGGACTGGACTGAGCCCGGCGCTGGTACCCGGTGGGTGGCATGGATGCTGCCGCTGATACCTGGTGGGCGGAAGATGGAAGCAAAGCGCCGCGTGGTATATTTAGAGATGGAAGAACAAGCGTGATTCTCCAGAGGCTCACTTTAAATAGTAAAACTGCACAGTATATGTGCACATCTTTAGAGGACTCTCACGGGTGCTGGATGCAAAAGAACGTATAAATGAAAATAGGGAATATCCGCACAACATTATCACTCCCACAAAAGTGATTTTATTGATGTTATTAGCACAACATTTCGACCAACATGGTGTTCGTCAAACACACACTCACGCACACACACACACACACACACACACACACACACACACACACACACACACACACACACACACACACACACACACACACACACACACACACACACACAGCAGCCAGTACTCCTGTGGGAAACTAGAGGATGTTGCAGAGGGTCTTTTTGGTGGTGTTGCACTCTGTTTGTTGAAGAGATCAGATGTTTCCAATTGCATTTCATCTACAGTAAGTGTGTCACAGCTGGGGTGCTTCCGATGGTCATTTAGAAGGGGAATGTTACAGGGAACGTTGTTAGTGCGGTCCTCGTGTCTCCAGAACATTCGTTGGAGGAAAACTTTTGTGTCTCAGAGCAGCGAAACATGACTGAGTGCAGCCTTCAGGTGTAACAAAGTAAAATATTTGCCACAAGCTACACGCTGAACAGAGTGGAGTACCTACCCCGAAAGAGGTACCTCCTTGGTTCCTGTAAACACTCCAGGAGGTCGTCCTTATCGGGACCGCCCGCTGATGCAGACACGGGGCAACCGTGAGAGGGACAAAAATTCCACAGAAGTTCCGACAGTGGGAAACCCCTGGTGTCTTAAAAGCTTCATGTACATGTATGTGCCTCAGTCACCAGCAATACAGCTCTGTGGGATTAGGCTGATGCTGCATTCATGTTATTTACGTAGAACCATCCTGAAGGTCTCAGATTTACTGTTGATTCATTTACATTTTCATTGGTTAATTACCATGAAATGAGGCGAAACTCTCCTGAGTTGTGATTTGGCCACATTACTGTACCCAGTGGTCCCCTCTCTGTTTCTGAATGCCTGGCATAGTACAGTGAAGTGTAGTCAGGAAGTGTGACTATTGGGGACGATGTTTTGCTCTAGTTGAACATATTTCATTTAACATTAGTATTTAACTCAATGCATGTGCCATGTTGTTATATAAGCTAACATAACCTTAAGCAAGTTAAGTTCATTCGTTTTTATCTACTTGAGGTATACCTTCAAACCAGTGGCGGCTGGTAGTCTTTCAAACAGGGGAGGCTGGTCAGTTAGGCACATAGAAAAAAATGTCAATTATGGCCCACACCCTTGCCTCTGAGTCGCCCCACGTTTGGCTGGGTCTCCAGTTCAGAAATGGCCCCACACACATCTAAGTGTCACCTGTGTTCCTGGCCCACCTACTGTGAAATTACACATTGGTTCTTTTGGCCCAGTACTAAGTATTGGCCAACACACTGAAATGACTTGATGGTTCTATTGGCCAAGGACTGGCCCAGCAAGCCCACAAATTGTGAAGTAACTTATTATTTATTTTGGCCCAGTACTGGCCAATATACTATGACAAAATTATTTAGTCTATTTCTGTTAATATTTTGTATGTAGGATATATTTTAAACTGCTAATAATAAGGCCTATGTTGCTTTATGCAGAAGAACCACCACCACAGCAATATTATGTATAAGAAAATACTGCCCTCCTTTCTTTTTTTCTAAAAAATTGTCTGTTACCCTGTCATACCAGCTGGACATCTTCTCTAGGGACTCTCGGTGGCAAGTAGACCAGGTTGCTAAGTTAGCTTTAGCCCATTGTGCTACAGCTGCACCTGCAGTTAGCCAGTTGACCGTGTCATACTAGGAGAGCTGAAAACAACGATGATTTCCCCCTACCTTTTTAACTAAATCAATGTTAGGCGTTGGTCTGTCCTGCTGTTTAATTCAGATTTTCTCTTTGTAAGGAAGACTATCAAATTTGTTCGCTTAAATCAAATAAAAAATGCTAGCCGCCATAATGCACAGCTTTCTTGCTAGCTGGCTAGTTTCCCCCCTCTACAGGCTATAATAAACGAACTTTTCAAACTGAATTCAAAACAGGTATCAAACTTAACACCATATTTACACTTTATTTACAAAATTATGTACAAAGACACTAGTGAATGGTAGGCAAAACGAATGGAGATTTCTCACCACTTCCCTATTTATGGTACTGACTGACTGAGCAGCATGAAATCCACCGCTATACCTGTCGATATTTTTTAAGAAGCTGTCAATGAATAAAAATCCTCCCGGCTTAACAGTTCCTCCAATAACCACACAGAGCCTCAGCCTCCTCTAGGAAGCAGTTTAGCCCGCCCTCTCCATTCACTCCCAGTGAGTCCGAGCCTCCCTGGAAGTGACGATTTTTCAGCGTTTGTCCAATAAACGTCTAGGTTTTCGCACTGAAAGAGAGCATACTGCAAGTGCCAT
Source organism: Coilia nasus (assembly GCA_027475355.1). Taxonomy (NCBI): domain Eukaryota; kingdom Metazoa; phylum Chordata; class Actinopteri; order Clupeiformes; family Engraulidae; genus Coilia; species Coilia nasus. Next base: position 37,145,614 of record CM050216.1, on the reverse strand, counting down.
TGAAGTCCAGTGAGGCTGGACTGGATCACGTTGTCCAAAAAAAAAAAAAAAAAAAAAAAACAGACGCACTGTGGAAACTAATTGCTGAACGATTTTGTCTTGAACACATTATACAATGCTGGAGATGAAATACCAATGTAAATACAGTATAGTAAATATAGTACAACATAGTAGTAGTAAACTACTTTCTCCATGATTTTTAGAGGAGGCTGAGCCTCCCTTGTTGTCTTAGAGCAATCGCCTCTGCTTCAAACACTGAGGAGTACATGAGTGGATTTTGAACTACATATCAGAGTGTAGAAACAAGCCTGTGTTTACATGAATGTGCAGCACCACACTATGAGACGGAGGTTTGTACAGCAGCACCACACTATCAGACAGAGGTCTATAGAGCAGCACCACACTATCAGACAGAGGTCTATAGAGCAGCACCACACTATCAGACAGAGGTCTATAGAGCAGCACCACACTATCAGACAGAGGTCTATAGAGCAGCACCACACTATCAGACAGAGGTCTATAGAGCAGCACCACACTATCAGACAGAGGTCTATAGAGCAGCACCACTCTATCAGACAGAGGTCTATAGAGCAGCACCACACTATGAGACGGAGGTTTGTACAGCAGCACCACACTATCAGACAGAGGTCTATAGAGCAGCACTACACTATCAGACAGAGGTCTATAGAGCAGCACCACACTATCAGACAGAGGTCTATAGAGCAGCACCACACTATCAGAGAGAGGTCTATAGAGCAGCACCACACTATCAGACAGAGGTCTATAGAGCAGCACCACTCTATCAGAGAGAGGTCTATAGAGCAGCACCACACTATCAGACAGAGGTCTATAGAGCAGCACCACTCTATCAGACGGAGGTCTATAGAGCAACACCACACTATCAGACAGAGGTCTATAGAGCAGCACCACACTATCAGACGGAGGTCTATAGAGCAGCACCACACTATCAGACGGAGGTCTATAGAGCAGCACCACTCTATCAGACGGAGGTCTATAGAGCAGCACCACACTATCAGACAGAGGTCTATAGAGCAGCACCACTCTATCAGACAGAGGTCTATAGAGCAGCACCACACTATCAGACAGAGGTCTATAGAGCAGCACCACTCTATCAGACAGAGGTCTATAGAGCAGCACCACACTATCAGACAGGTCTATAGAGCAGCACCACACTATCAGACAGAGGTCTATAGAGCAGCACCACACTATCAGACAGAGGTCTATAGAGCAGCACCACACTATCAGACGGAGCTGTGTAGAGCACGTAGGCCAGAGCCTGATTTATGGAAAGCAGCGCGGGAGTTGAAGATGACATTGCTGGGGACTTTGTTCCAGTTAGACAAGGACGAGCAGGGCGCAGCTATTGTCTTCACAACACAAGAAGAAATGGAGCAAACCTGAAAAATGCGGGGCACGTTGTAGCTGTTCCTTAACACGGTGGGTCTGTGTGTGTGTGTGTGTGTATGTGTGTGTGTGTGTGTGTGTGTGTATGTGTGTGTGTGTGTGTGTGTTTCTGTACTCAGGTGTGTGCGGATCACTGATACTGGACTGGGCTACTTGTCCACCATGTCTTCTCTTCGCAGCCTTTACCTGCGCTGGTGCTGTCAGGTAAACTATCTGTCTATCTATCTATCTGTCTATCTATCTGTCTATCTATCTATCTATCTATCTATCTATCTATCTATCTATCTATCTATCTATCTATCTATCTATCTATCTATCTATCTATCTATCTATATATCTATCTGTCTGTCTGTCTGTCTGTCTGTCTGTCTGTCTGTCTGTCTGTCTGTCTGTTTGCCCGTCCATCCACCAATGAAATCTGTTGGAATCATCTTTTGATGAGCCTGCAAAGTTAAAATTACAGACGGGTGTAATCATGCAAACCTCACTGGTAAAACAATGCTTCATCAAGCTTGTTGTCACACACAGGCTTGTTGTCACACACAGGCTTGTTGTCACACACAGGCTTGTTGTCACACACAGGCTTGTTGTCACACACAGGCTTGTTGTCACACACAGGCATGGTAACCCATTGCATTTATCTTCTCCTGTGTTTATTCAGCCTACCCTTTCTCCCTCCCAGACAATGTTTATTTCACTAGAAAATAGCACTGATGTGTAAACCTTTAGCCGAAATATTATTGCAGCCTAATTTCATGTTTTCTTCCCTGTTCAGCACAGTATAAGGCATAGTTTTAATAGGCCTATTTGTGGCTACACTATGAGAAGGTGTGATCGAATAATAGCTTCACAGTTGAGCCCTGTGTGTTTCAGTGACAGTCACCACATTATCGGATGAATTCTTATGAATGAAAGAATTGCCCACACACACACACACACCCTTAAACATACAAACACGCATGAGTCCATCCGTGTTGCCCTCACATGCCTCTCTGTCTGTCTTTGTGTGCAGGTTCAGGACTTTGGGCTGCAGCATCTGTTTGGTATGAGGAGCCTGAGGCTGCTCTCCTTGGCTGGTATGCCAACCATCCTCTCATAACTCCTCCTTCACCAGAGCCACAGCAGGAGCACTCACACTGTCTAGTGTAACATAAACTTTAGGGGGAGGACATGTCCTAGGTGTAAACATAGCAGGGGCCTAGCTAACCAGCACTGAGCACACTGACAAATTGTGTAGCCAGTAGCTGAACTCTAAATTGTATGTTGAATATCATTGCCAGGTATTTCTTGAACAAAACGTGTGTAGCTAGTAGAGTTAGCGTATGTGATCTGTCATATTTAAAAGGGACCACAGATGGTTTTCTGGCTTTTTTAATGTCTTTAGTATGCTATGGAATATGGCAGTTGAGCATGCATGCTAGAATTTCCTCTGGGATAGTAAAAGTATTTATCTATGTAGCTTTTGTGTATGCCAATACAATGCAAACTTACAAAAACCTGAAGTGCATGAATGCAAACTTACAAAAAACTGAAGTGCACATTCCACAGAAGCCATTTTTCTCACCTGCCTAGAAACATGTTGTTGCCAATTCAGCCATTTTTCTAATGTTACATCACCTCGCTCTACAGTCTTTCTATGAAATATTTAGTAATGGTGGTAATTTTATATGGGAGATAAGACACAGAGAAATGTAAATGTGCCATTATAATATTAATATATTAATAATACATTTAATGTTAATACTTAATCAGGGCTATCACTATGTTTGAACTGTGTATTCTATAAATGCCAGCTACTTCAATGGCTACCTTAACAGTTGAACTGGAACTAGCTAGCTTAATGTAACAGCTACCTTTCAAATGTATCTTAGCTAAACTGTCATGGATTGACATTAAATAGAATGTAGTAAAATTAAGATATTAAAGAAGAATATCAGACTAATTTATCATAGTTTACAAATCAAGGTCTCTCTTGTTTTCTGGCTTTTTAAACCTAGTTATCTCTCCTCCAACTGCACTGTCTGATAAGAGACAGTTTCATCTGTTAGATTTAGTAAGGCCTAGTGAAGTGTACAAATATAATCATAGTTGAAGAAATTGTAGTGAGACTTAGCTCAGAGCTAAGTAGTGAGCAGAGCTCAGGGTAGGGTAATACAGACAAAAAAGATTAAATCTTGATTTGATTTTTGTTCAGTATTTCCATTCACAATTTGACTCTGTTGACGACAGTCATGTTTTTGTCTACATGCTAGCACATGATTAAAACCATCTCCATTATCATATTCCATATAGCCACCAGTAGCCAAATGCACCACATCGCCCATTATTACACACACACACTCAGGTTCTAGCATTTTCAACCAGTAATAACAAGTAAAGTCCAAAGCATTGGCAAATTATCTGACCACAACACATATTCTGCTTTCACATGTAAGAAAACAATAAATATATGTGCAGACATTATGCTAGCCACATGAAAGACATTTACAGAAATAATTCAACACAGAGACTGTAAACCCAAGAATAAGATGGATCTAAAAATAATGTGACAGGTAGCTTGATGCTTATCTATAAATCTACAAAAACACGTCATCTTAGTTTATGTGCTAGGAGCTCCAGATCTCAGACTGTCCTAAGGTTTACTGGGGAGACAGAAACCTGAAAAAAAGAATGTGACTGTCAAGAACTAGTCTGGACGACATTAAAGAAACTACATGCAGCGATATGCCACTTTCTGATGCATGTTCTTGCAAACGTCCTGCACTGGTATCCTCTGCAAATGATGTTTTTATTGTTAATGGCCATGTGAAACACGTATATGACAGATGTCACCGATGCCTCATGCCCTCACTGTACAGTTCTGCTATCTTGGTCAGATCTTAAAAATGTGATCTGCAAAAAAGCTGTGGTTATGCTTTACTTTATTGTCCCTGTTACATCAAGGAGGTACAGTGTGTAACAGTAAGTAACATTATGGTTACATAGTGACACTAGGGTTAGGGGTAGTGTTAGGTACGTACAGTGTAAGGACATAATATACATGTTGTTACACATAGATACACTAAAAAAGGAACCGCAAAGTGAAGTATTGCCAAAGCTTCTAAAACACGAGACTTTTACCAGTGTCAACACTGCTATCCTTGTAATGTTTGTGAATACCTTTCTCCTGTTTAGTCGTGTTAATCATCAAACTCCTTTCAATTCAGTTTTTGTCACTTTGATAAGACAATGATCATTTGTCATTTCCTGTAACTGTAGAAGGAGGAATTTAACTAGTTTAAAACTAGGGAGTCGTTTAAAACTCTGCTGTTTGACATGTAAAAATGGTGTTTTATGCTGTTCACAGCTCTCTCTCTCTCTCTGTCTCTCTCTCTGTCTCTCCCTCTGTCTCTCTCTGTCTCTCTCTCTCTCTCTCTCTCATCTATCATGTCTTCATGTCGTCTAGCATGATTGTACATGCTACATCTCTACCCACTCACCCACTCAGCAACCTGTGTCTGTGTTCCCCTCTGCTAACCTGTCCTAGGCTGCCCCCTGCTGACGACTAACGGGTTGTCGGGCCTGATCCAGCTGCAGGACCTGGAGGAGCTGGAGCTGACCAACTGCCCCGGGGCCACGGCCGAGCTCTTCAAGTACTACTCCCAGCACCTGCCCCGCTGCATGGTCATCGAGTAGCCACCGGGGCGGCGCCAGAGTGCCGGGAAGCAGCACACCACCACACATCACCAAAATTCCTTCTCCTTCAGTTGTGAAAGAAAATTTAAAAAACGACAAGACGACTTTAACTGAACTTCATCCTGGACCCCAGGGGGCGGTGACAAAAAAAGGGAATGTAAATGAGGAAAGAGAGGGTCTTGCGTGGACTGACAGAAGCGTGCTCTGACGGAAGACGAGATGGAGGCGAAGAGAAGATGAGAAGAGATGTGAGGAGCGTGGAAAAAACAAAGGCCTCGGCAGACGTGCGTTTAAAAAAGGGATGATGTGTGTATAAAATGTGACATTTCTGAGTCTAGATTTTCATTTTGACCACTGGATAGACACACAGGCATTTAGTGCTCTCACAGGCATCACTCAAACACATTTACATCCACTAAACAAGGAGTGACGGCAACAGCAGCAACACACACACATGAACTCCACGGAACTCATGAGTGCTGACTTTGGTGTGGCGCCACCTGGTGTTTTATAATAGTTAAGCCAGCAGGGGCTACACGGTCTGCTTGTGCTATCTCTCACCACACCACAAGAGTAACGAGTGATGGTAAAGAGAAAGGAGAGGTGTAGAAGAGAGGGACAGAACGAGAGGAACGTGAAGGAGAGGAATCATTACAGTGAGTTTTGTTCTTGACCCATGTGCCCACTTCACCAGGACGCCCCCTCTCCATTTCTGTGTCTTACCAGAAGAGTAAATAGTAAAAACGTATCTTATAAAGACGACAAAAGGAACCGCTATGTAGATTTTCTGCGCCAGAGCTGCACGCTTACACCGCTTCTTGTCATGCGAGTCTTTTTTGCTGTTACTCTCTTTTTTAAATATTATTTTTTTAAGTATTATTTTTTTGATGTTGATATTTGAAATTAAGAGTGGTACTGATGATGAAGATTACTGTGAAACCTTTTTTGCCATGAAGGTTTTGGACTAGAGGGAGAGAGAGAGCGAGAGAGAGAGAGAGAGAGAGAGAGATGGTGCCCTGGGTACGATGATGGTTTTAAGCGGAGTGGACACTACTGTGTTTCAGCAGAGCTACCAGCACCATCACAGGGCTGTCTGCAAAGCATCTGCCACCCGCATCCTGAGGACCTGATGCCTGATGAACAACACACACTCTTAGTGCAGATGTACCAACAACAGTCCCACTAAACGATGCCTGATGGACAACACACACTCTTAGTGCAGATGTACCAACAACAGTCCCACTAAACGATGCCTGATGGACAACACACACTCTTAGTGCAGATGTACCAACAGCAGTCCCACTGAACGGGAGGCATGGGTGGACTTTCAGGGTTATATTTTACTTTATTATTTTGTTGTTGTATGATTTTGCAGGGGTTCAAAACGTACATGCTGTACATACACACACTAGATATTACGTTGGCCTTTCAATGACACTAACAAAAGTTTAGTTTTCATTCCATTTTTTATTTGTTTTGTTTTTCGGTGTCAATTTTAATTAGTGGCTTGTGTGCAGGTCTCAATATTAATGCCGTTTCAAATGTAAACAGAAATGCAGAACTGTGTTGTAATTTTATTTCTTCTCTGCTGTTGGGCTGCATCTGCTCCTGGTGGTCAGTCTGAGAGTTACCGCCTCCTGGTGGTCAGTCTGAGAGTTGCCGCCTCCTGGTGGTCAGTCTGAGAGTTGCCGCCTCCTTTAGACGTCAGGGTGAAATACAAGCAGCTGTTTAGCAGCATCCCTGTCAGAAACATCTCCACCACAGCTTTTGACATCAGTGTAGACACACACACTTGGACGTACATAATAACGACAGAGAAATAACAAAAAAAAAAAAACGCATCCATTTATTTTAACCAGAGGCAAATAGATTTGTTTGCAATTTGTAATTGTATCGGCATGTGTACGAATTAGCTGGTTTTATTTCTCATCTGTGCAGACAAACCTGTGGTGTAGGATGTGAGTGTTTAGCCGAGTGCAGATAGCTCGTCAGGCTTAGCTGATGCCCTCAAGCTCGGCCCTGTACTTTTATAAGTCCCTCTGGAGCAAACACAGATCGACCCCACCCTTGGGAAGAGCATGCTCCCCAAGACCACCCGTACCCTCTCCGCGCCCACTGCTTTTCCAAATTTTTTTGAGAAGGTAGGATACGGAGTTCCGCATGTCCAGCCCCCTCCCCCCTCCCCACTCCCCACGCCCTCTCTTTCCAAACCGAGCCTGGTTTACAGCTGGCGTGACACTGCACTGTGACCTTTAGGGTCCCAGAGGTTGTGTGAACGCAGTGTCAGGGTCAGTGTCAGTTGCAGCCGAGTATTTGTGTGTACAGTAGGAGCTGAGCACATAGATGCCCTTGGAACACCACTGCGCTCTCTCACAGCAGACACTTTCCACCTCCAGTAACTGTCCCAGGGGCTTGCGATATACGAGAAGCATTGTTTACACACGGTCCTAGGAGCTATCCTCCTAACCCCCGATGTCCACACACCATCAACCCGCTATCTGGTGCAGCTCGTGCGTGGTCACAGAGAGCAAATATTACTTTAATCAGTCCTCCAGCAGGACTGGACAGACCACGCCGAGCGCTTGTGTAAATATTGCCAACCCAACATCATCCTGCGAAGTGTTTTGATAGCTGGCGGCCACTGCTGCTTTATATTCTGTCCTGTGCTCATTGCACCATCACATGGGACACTCTGCAGGCACTCTGTGTGTTATGCCATGACAGGGGTGGGTGTGTGTGGGGGGTGGGCAGGCACACTCTGTGTGTTTATGTCATGACAGGGGTGGAGGGATGGGAGGAGGGATCACATCGCATCAGTCATGCCACAGCTCTGTAGCCTACAGCTTTGCAAGTTCCAGATGTCCTGATGCACATGTGTCATTTTAAAGGCTATTTATTGACATGCTGAGTTTATCACGCTCGATTATTTGCTTAGTGGACTACGTCAGCAGTTTGGCTGGTATGAAGTTGTGTGAGTGAGTGTGTGTGTGTATTTATTTATTTATTAAAAACCTAGAGCAGATGGCGAAGGAGCGGTGACCTTGCACTCACTCCCTTGGTGCACTGGTTTGCTGAAGAGACTGTAGGGGTCACATGATCAGGTTCTGAGGGAAACAGAGCAGGGAAGTCCAGTTGATCCGAGCGGTCAACCGGTGTAGTCGTGTGAGATGTGTTTTGTTTTTACTTTGCCATCCAGTCAGTTGGTTAAGCCATTTTCGAATGATTTTTGCTGAGCTGGTGCTGTTTCGCTGGGTGGCCCGCGGTTCTGCAAGGCCCGATGTTGTCACCCGTATCCATGGAGACGAGCAGGGCCCCAGTGCTGTCATGACGAGGCTACTGTTCTTCAGCTCCACCCACACCGTTCCATGCCGAGCCATGAGCTGGCTCTTTCTTCCATATCGCTGTACAGAACAACAGCACGCATGTTTCACAGGTCGCCCTTCTAAAGCTCCTTTCTCCCTTTTTCTCTCTTTTGCTTTGTTTACTTTTGTTTCCTGTTGTGGTCCATGTTGTGGGTAGAGCTAGTAGTTGGCGAGCAGGAGAAGAGGGTACATTGGTGCTACGCGCAGGCCCACCTGGGCTTTTACATCACACGTTGACAAGTTGCTGTGCCAAGTCATCCAGGGACATTCGTTGGGCTGAGTCTCTAGGACCTCTTTGCAGTCAGAGCTAAGCGGAGGCTCCTTAAACAGTGAAACATCTTGCAGTATTTGCAATTACCGAGTCTCTTTTTTTGCCTTTTTTGGTTTTTAAAAGGGAGCCAGGCCTGGCTTATTATGCAGAGTTTAGCCTGAAACACACGCAATCCTGGAGTCTGTTTCCCCCACCGCACTTATTCAGTACGTGACAAAAGAGTTTTAAAAGCAGAGAAACTAAACATGTATGAATTATGTATCACTGAGACCATGCATAGTATTTGAGGTTTAAAAAGAACTATATACACCTTTTGAAATGTATTGTTTGTGTATAAAAAGAACATAGAATTTTCACTGGGAACCAAGAACTTTTCCTGCTTTGTGAGGAGTGTGACCCTACACCAATGTGGCTAAACCATTTTATTTTTTTGTTGTTTTGAAAATGATTTGTAAGGGTCCTTAGGGTACGTCAGAAGCGATTTAATCTGGGCGTTGCTGAGCCCGGACGTAATGTGTACATACATGTCCTGTAATCCAGCAGTCAGGGATGGGCGTCTCTGGTCATGTTTTTGGTCATGTCTGGCTGTATTCCTGCATGTGTTGGTCCGTTTCCTAGCCACTGGACACTGGTGCAGCAGAGCGGAGTTGTGAAGTGGAGCGAATGCAGACTCAACAAATGGATGTCTTAAGAGGGTTGCGATGGTATGCAAAAAGGCTACTGGTTTGGCTTAGCCATCTGAATTACGCATTTATGACAAGAGGGAGCCCACCACTGCTGAGAAATGACTGGAGGTCATCCGCAAACGTTGACATGAGTGACGTTTTCACTCTTGTGTCATGTGAGGGGTGCTTATGTGTCTTTTGCGCAAGGGGAAGGTGCTTCATGCTCAAACAGGAAATGGGGATAGCAGTGGAAGTGCCATTTGATCCCCCTGCCCCCACTCTCTCTCAGACACCCCCAGTGCCCCCCCCCCACACACACCCATACCCACACACACACACCACCGCCCACACACTGACCTTGCAGTTCCAAGGTGAGCTATAGAACCTATTCCTTAATGAAAGTCATTTTATGACATCACCATATCCACTCCACAACCACCCCCTGTCCCCCTGCCCATCCCCCAGCAAAGCCCTCCCCCCCAGGGACCTTAGGCCAGGAGGGGCCACAGGTGGTGAAAGGCTCTTCTGGAGCCCCCCCCCCCTTTACTACACATTCCCCTCAGTCATTTCCAAAGATGAGCAGTGATGATGAGAGAGGCACAAAACACAGTTTCACCCTTGTGAGAGGAACACTAATGTGTTTTATTTTGTCATGGATGGCTAGAATCTATTGTGTCAACCCAGGTATGTAATGATACACTTGATACTAAATCATATTAATAATGCTTTAAACTTTCACACGGGTCAGGTTGGGGGTTGTTGTCATGACGATGTACAGCTAAGAATGCCTGGTTGGGAGACTGGTTTGGCAGGCTAATAACCGAAACTTGGTCTCTGCATAATGCTAACTATCTCTCAACTCTTTATCCATTTGATTTTATGATTCTTTTGAAGTTTTTCCACAGTTGTGACATACCAGTCATGACGTTGCCATGTTTTTACTTTGGGATTTATTTTGTTGATTTATTTGCTGTAAATAATTCTGTGGTGATTCATTTGACAGAAGGATATAAAAGAGGACTTTATATTAGCTCCATCTCCTGGCTGCAGTGCCTTGTCAGACAAGCGTTGTTGTTTTGAAATGGTTCGGTTCCAGTCTGCACTGTTTTAGTAAAAGTTGTACAAAAGTATCAACAAGGGTTGCGTTGGAGTGTTTTTTCAGACACACACACACACACACAGAAGATGTCAACACTTGATAAGTGCAAACAGTAATACTAATAATAGTTCATACACACTAAGCTCCCACCACATGTACTGCCGTATAACACACACTTACTCTAGTCACATACACATATCAAAAACTCACTGCCACACACACTCACACAATACAATATATTCATTGATACAGGAAGAGACAGCGCTGTCAGGCCCATCCCTACTCAGACAGTAGGAGGATGAAAGCCACATGAGCCACATGACAGGCTGTCCCTGATTCCCTGAGTGTGGCTTAGAGGCAGCCCATAGTGAAAGCTTCCTCCCAACACCAGAGAGGCTGTCTCTGATTCCCTGAGTGTGGCTTAGAGGCAGCCCATAGTAAAAGCATCCTCCTAACATGAGAGAGGCTGTCCCTGCGAGTATGAGTGTGGCTTAGAGGTAGCCCATAGTAAAAGCATTCTCCTAACACGAGAGAGGCTGTCCCTGATGAGTGGGGCTTAGAGGAAGCCCATAGTGGAGGCATCCTCCCATCACATGCCTCTATTTCCTCAGCAACACCCCCCCATGCTCCCCCATTCCCACTAACGCTGCTGAATGATCTAGCTATTAAATATCTCCCAGAGTGGAAGTGGGGAGGGGCGGGGATGCAGAGATAAACAGAGAAAAAGAGGAAAGCGAAAGACAGACAGCATGTGTTCTTCCCATCTCGGAGTGGCTTCCAGTTCTGACGCTTTAAGGGGATGAATGGTGACATTTGCGGGAAGCGTTCAGGAGTGGAGCCGAGGGAGCACATCAAAGCCAAAATGACTCTTTTTTTCTCCCGCTCTGATTGGCGCGTTACGTCCTCAGGGAGCGAGCACAGGACAAAGAACACTTCTGCTGTGTCCTTCATCATGCTGTCTTTCTCTTCTGCTTCTCTCTCTCCCTCCATCATCTCCCTCTCTCCATATCTTTCTTCCCCCATCTTCTCTCTCCCTCTTCCCCTGCTCTCCTTTCTCCCTCTATGCCTCTGCCTCTCTCTCCCTCTCTCTCTACCCCTCTCTTTCTCCTGCCTGTCTCATTTCTGCTGCTGTAAGGATGATTATCCAGCCTGAGACACTGTGAGTTCATGCCCGCTCCTGAGTCGCTATCTCCTGCAAAGATTAAAGGACTTGTCAACTGAAATGGGATTTGAAACGCCAGGTGCTGTGTGTTCGGGAAAATATGCGAGTGGGGAAACGAAAAAAAATTTGAGCATTACCACAGCTGTCGAGGATTTGTCACATTAAAAAAACATTTCACTTTATAGAGAGAATTTAGTGCAGGATAATGCTAGT
>CM050216.1:37126242-37128742 GCA_027475355.1 Coilia nasus | reverse complement strand
TCCTCCCTGGCCGGCGGAGACATTTCCATTTGGGCTCTGCAGGGGTCAGGCTGAGTGCAATCAGCAGTCACAGATCGTCCCCCGCCTGCCACTAACGTGTCCCCGGAGGCTGCAGTAATTTGATTAAGAAATGGCATAATCATCGCTAATTCCTGACTAATTAGCTGTCAGTAGGCATTTCTCTATCGGGCCTGCTTGTTAGGAGGTACAACGAATTCGCCAGCTGCCGCAATCATGTCAGACCAGCTCTTCATCTCAAAGGGACTCAGGGGCTTCGTCTCCAGTAGTTGCTCTACTTTAAAAGATACATTTCCTTACTCACACAACCAGACTATAATATTACATGATAATTCCTTGTCTGACTTTAAGCATGCTCATGACAGACAGATGGCAGTTCGATGCAAAAACCAACGGTGAACATCACAACAGGCAGTACCAATAAAAGTATAAAATTAGGATTAAACTTCTCCAACATACCTGATCAGCAGATCTCTTAGGTTGGCAAACTCACAATGTGCAACATTTTCAACTGGAGAAAACAAAGAGAGAAAAAAAACCCAGTCAAGCAGGCTGGTTTTGAAGGGAGCATTCACACACACAAAGCACAGCTTCACTGCTTCGGGACGCTATTTCCAGGATGACCACTAGATGGCGGTGTGCATCCACACATGTGGCCCAAGGGGCCGCAGTACAGCAGAGGTGCTCTCTGGTTATCAGACAGCTGTTGTCCCACTGGAGCTGAGACGGCCAAAGGCGCCAATCTTAGCCATGGACAAGCAGATGGACATTCACCTTCTATGATTCCCCACTTGGTTTTTCGTCCCAGGACCTTGTTTCCGTTCACCTGGTGCTCTTTGTCGGTTCCCACCACTGCAAACGGAATACTTTCCTGTGGAAAAAGTTAGAAAGAGAGAGAAAGAAAGTGTGTTACTTGAATCAGATCTGAATCTGTTTTGCATCCGTTCACACTGGGAGGATCAGAATGTCTTCAGCCCACATGGAGTGCGTGTGAGCCTGTATGTGTGTGTGTGTAGGGGGTGTGTAGCAGACATTACATAAGTGATGTGTAATACTCTCCATGATAAGCAAAAAAAAAAATCCTTTTTTCAGAGCCTGAGATCTCTCAAGGACACAGGGAACAAAGAGAAGAAGAAAGTGATATTGAGCCATTTAAACTCCTGAATGCCACTGAGTTTCAGGGGGGTTGGGGGGTGGCGGGGTGTTATTGAGTTTAAAGGGAGGCTCGATTGTTAGGTTCCACCATTAAACCACTTGATTGAAACACAGCCCTGAGTTCAACAGCTAATTGGTTTGATTGATTAGCCATTCTCCACCCCCGTCAATAGCAGATATCTGAGGCAAGGCCAGGCCTCCTCACCCCGTCCAATAGCAGATATCTGAGGCAAGGCCAGGGCGGGCGTACGAGCCCGTGGAGGCTCAGATTGGAGGCTACGAACGTGCCTGCGTCGGCTCAGACTGTCTTGCTGTGGCATTTCATGGAGCCATTCAATCGCACCGGTGGGCCATTGAACTGTGTGATTGAAACCCCCCCACTGATGAAATTCGGTGAATAATTTGGTGACCCCCCCCCCCACCATCCCACACCTCCGCAATGGCACAAGAAGATTTGTGCCAAGCGGGTGGTCGCCATGGTTTCTTACCCTGATCTTGTCGTTGAGTATCCGGTCCTCCACGTCCTCGTCGTACTCGCGCTGGGGGTAGACACGGATGCCGTGGGTCTGCAGGTCTTGCCTTATCTGCCAGCCGGAGAGGAAGGGGGAGAGGGAGGAGGTGGGGGTGGGGCAGGAGGAGAAGAGGAGAGGAGGAAAGAGAAGAGAGAAAAGAGAGAGTGGGCAGATTTATGCTGTTGTTTACACGCTCCCACATACACTTTCATCCCAACCACCCCACGGACACCCCCTCTGTCATGACCCACCCCCACATCCACCACCACCCCTAGCACACAAACACAGTGGACTCATGTTGTAGCATACAGCTGACCAAACCATAACATTAAGGAAGCAGCTAATAATATTCTGTTTCAATTAGCTAGGTATTACAATGTTTGTATTGGCGCTAGATTATTATGAACATAATAACAACGAGGCTATGTTTCTGACATGGCTGTAATAGGCCAAAGAGGAGCACAGCTTAATGAGTGTAACATGGAAGACACTGCGTAATATTTCACATTGTTGACTTGGTTTTACAATGTTTATATTGCAGTTGGACTATTATGAACATCATAAAAATCGGGGCCAAGTTTAAGCTAGCGTTGCATGCGGTGTGTTTTCACTCTAAATGCTGGACTAGCACAAAGAGCAAAGAGAGGTTAAGAGCTGTGTGACTCTGATGTCCTTCATTTTGAAAGGGGGTTAATTTAAGGGTGTACTGTGTGTGGCTATAATGCCGCTAATGCATGGGGAACAAAAGCACATGAAGGACACAGAGAACCTGAGAGAAGATGCGTTAGCCTTGTGTCTTAGCCGTGTGTGTTAGC
>CM050216.1:37116242-37123742 GCA_027475355.1 Coilia nasus | reverse complement strand
GTATCTGTATGTGGCTACCTGGCTAACTGCACTAAAGAAGGGCTACGCATGTGGCTACCTGGCTAACTGCACAGAAGAAGAGGTACACATGTGGCTACCTGGCTAACTGCACTAAAGAAGGGCTACACGTGTGGCTACCTGGCTAACTGCACAGAAGAAGAGCTACGCATGTGGCTGTATCTGTATGTGGCTACCTGGCTAACTGCACTAAAGAAGAGCTACGCATGTGGCTACCTGGCTAACTGCACAGAAGAAGAGCTACGCATGTGGCTACCTGGCTAACTGCACTAAAGAAGGGCTACGCATGTGGCTACCTGGCTAACTGCACTAAAGAAGGGCTACACGTGTGGCTACCTGGCTAACTGCACAGAAGAAGAGCTACGCATGTGGCTACCTGGCTAACTGCACAGAAGAAGAGCTACACATGTGGTTGTACCTGTATGTGGCTACCTGGCTAACTGCACTAAAGAAGGGCTACACATGTGGCTACTTGGCTAACTGCACTAAAGAAGGGCTACGCATGTGGCTACCTGGCTAACTGCACAGAAGAAGAGCTACACATGTGGCTACCTGGCTAACTGCACTAAAGAAGAGCTACACATGTGGCTACCTGGCTAACTGCACTAAAGAAGGGCTACACATGTGGCTACCTGGCTAACTGCACTAAAGAAGGGCTACACATGCTATACATAGTGATGTTGCCCTACACAGAGGTTGGTTATGTTCTCACAGCATGACACGGCTTCTACACCTGCTCTACACTCATGCTACTAAGCATGTGCATAACTGCTATCTTTGGAATGGGTTAGCGGAGTGATTTACAACATTATGTGGCGGAATTTCTATCTATACATAGCGATCCCTTAAATCTGTGCCTCAGTCAGCAAGGGTTACTCAGGAAATGTCCTTTGGGATATCTGCTAAAAATCTTTCTTGCTTCCTGACTGAGGAATCATGGGTTAGAAAAATAGGTCAATGCACATCCCCAACTAGCATCAGGACACCTGTATTCTAACTAACAGGGTCCTCTGGATCTCACCAACTGGCAACACAGGCCACTGCTTGGGCCACCAAAGGGCCTTGGAGGGGTGACAACTACAGCAGTGGCAGTGCATGGTAGGGGCCCTAAAGGTACAACCCTGTCCAGGTAATTAGCTCAGTGGACCAAATGTCCTACAGCGAGCACACCTAGGGTTGCCACCTATGTCTGACAAAACAACCTGGACATTTTGGCAACCCAATCAACCTTTTTGCTTATAAGCAGCGACCCAGGTGTCAGTGTCCCGGGAGAATTTTTTTTTTTTCCGGGACAGACCATTAAAAACCGGGACAGGTAAAACCAG
Organism: Coilia nasus; assembly: GCA_027475355.1. Taxonomy (NCBI): domain Eukaryota; kingdom Metazoa; phylum Chordata; class Actinopteri; order Clupeiformes; family Engraulidae; genus Coilia; species Coilia nasus. Next base: position 37,122,399 of record CM050216.1, on the reverse strand, counting down.
GACAGGCGGCAACACTAAGCACACAACTCGTGCAAACATGCAATTCAATAGCAGAGCTTCCTAAATTATGAAATAGAAAATAGAAAATTGTGTGAAAAGCAGCCTGTAGTCGCTGAATTTTGGATGGCAGGGTGTTGCGTAAGGTGGTTTCGAATCCATATGTGGCTAATCCTGCTCTGGACTCACCCTCAGCTTGAACTCCTGCCTCTCCTCCATGGTGAGTGTGTCGGCTTTGGCGATGACGGGCACGATGCTCACGATCTTCCCCAGCCTCTTCATGAACTCGATATCGATGTCACGTAACCTGCCAGGCAGAGGGAAAGTGCATCAAAGAAAAATAAACACATAAGCGCACTCTCAAGCAGTATTTCTTACATTTTATTAAACTGACAGCATGTTGAAGATGGGTACATTTCAGCAAAAAGCTGTCCTCAGTGTCTAGGCAGAGGGAAAGACCATTTTTAAGATCCAGTCCTAAAATGGTGGAATAACCGCTCATGGCTAAACCCACATTCAATCTAGTGTGCGTGCAAAGGTAACATTTCTTTAATAGCAGTACAACCGAACACCTCAGTTAATTCAGTTTAGGTGAAGGCAAAATGTCCCAAAATGTATGAATGATGTGTGAGATAAAAAAATGAATAGCAGTTTCATTAGCCTGTTATCTACTGTCTATAGTTAGATGAAGCTGCTGTAACTCATAAATAAAAAGGAGGTGAAGGCTGAGAAGATGCTAATTAAAGTGCTTCATTACGTGCCAGCCCACTGAGTTAAACCTAATTGCTGCTGCCAGTTCCTGTTGCCCATCCAAGCATGCAGTGATGTTGTATACTATGTGTATAATGTATACTATGGATATAATGTATACTATTTGTGTAATGTATACTATGTGTGTAATGTATACTATGTGTGTAATGTATACTATGGGTATATTGTATACTATGGGTATAATGTATACTATGGGTATAATGTATACTATGTGTGTAATGTATACTATGTGTGTAATGTATACTATGGGTATAATGTATACTATGGGTATAATGTATACTATGGGTATAATGTATACTATTTGTGTAATGTATACTATGTGAATATTGTATACCATGGGTATAATGTATACTATGGGTATAATGTATACTATTTGTGTAATGTATACTATGTGAATATTGTATACTATGTGTGTAATGTATACTATGGGTATAATGTATACTATGTACATGAGAGAGTATAACGTAGGTGTGTGTGTCGTGTGTGTGTGTGTGTGTGTGTGTTTGTGTGTGTGGATGTGTGTGTGTGTGTGTGTCGTGTGTGTGTGTGTTTGTGTGTGTGTGTGTGTGTGTGTGTGTGTGTCATGTGTGTGTGTGTGTATACCAAGCCCGGAGTGCTTCCACACAGCTGTCATGCTGATCTATAGCTCAGGAATATTTCTTTACTTTATAAATTGTTGGCTCTGAGTCGAGCTCTCTGCGGAGGAAGTGTTCCACAAGCTGTGAAAGCTGAGAACGTGTGCTTCGGTACTAGTGGACCAAACCAGCACCTCCTACCGCCCCCCACTCCCACCCCAATCACCACCAATGGCTTTTAAAGGCCTGTGCCTGGAAAACGATTATAAATACAGCTTTGTAGCACTCCAGGGACGACAGCAGGGGAAGCTTTTTTTCATCATGGCTGTGTGTTTGTTGTGCCATGTCAGAGCAATCGATATGGAAGTGACCCCCCCAGACCACCTCTGATGTGATGTGGCCGAGGGTGTGTGTGTGTTTGTGTGTGAGGGTGTGTGTGTGCGTGTGTGTCTGTGAGGGTGTGTGTGTGTGTGTGTGTGCATGTGTAGGTGTGTGTGTGCTGGGGGTTAGAGGTGTTGATGACTTTATGGGTTGACCTTGGGTGCAACCTGATGCCCCAGTGTAAGAAGGCATTTGTTTTCGGCAGCTAGAGTTTCACAGCCGGGGTCAGGGGGTCGACACCTCAATCTAGGCCCGGAGCCCCACGGATGACCTGCCCTCCGTCGTAAATCAGGCAGCCCAGGATTGCCAGGCCCGTCAGACTGGGGAGAGGGGAAGTGGCGTTTTTGTGCTCGAATCAGCGCCTTCTGTGGGACCGGTCAGCCCCGCGGCTAAAACAGAGTGCGCAGTGGGGATCCGATAGACCGCTGTATTTACATGGGGCCTTGAGCAGTGGCCATTTGGAAGCTTCACTTCCATAAGTAGCTCGTCAGACGAACCGCTGGAAAGTAAAACAGACTAACGCAGCACAAAAGCCTAAAATTGCTGTGGTGTCTTAACTCACACAGTGTAACCCCTAGGTTTTATTCACGATTGAAAATGTTGTTCAGAAATGTTAACTTCCCATATGCTTTGTGTTATTGCCCACTTGTTTTTGGCTACAGGAGGACAGAACCTCTCTCTCTCTCTCTCTCTCTCTCCCCCCCTCTCTCTCCCTCTCTCTCTCTCTCTCTCCCCTCTCTCTCTTTCTCTCTCTCGCTGTCCCTTTGCTGATACTCCACAGCTAAGATAAAGGGTTATAACTAAAATGATCAATGCTTGCTGGTATTCTACCTCACTTTTCTTAATTTGGGAGACATTAGTGTGCAACTCTTGCGGTGCATGCAGACAGGCAGTATTGGCAAACATGAATCATGTGAAGTTCATGTCCTGGTACATGTGGGCACTGGGGAAACACTACTTCCCCTCACACCACAGAGCATTGTGGGAAAGGAGAATGTCCCTTCAGTGACAACATTTGGCCAACAAGTTTCAAAACAAGTCAAACACAGTCATTTCCACACGAGCGAGAGAGTGGCGTGTGCCCGCCGTGTCACGCAGGACGTGTCAGAGTGGAAGTGGCTGTGGCGAACGCTATAGTGACAGGAAGTGACACGCACCGGTGGCCCGTGGCAGGCAGGAAGTAGACGCAGCAGTGCACGCGGCTGTCGGGGATGCGGCGCTTCCTGTTGACGTGGAGCTCCTCCCGCAGGAACTTCTCATACTGCTCATTCACGTAGCTCACGATGGGCTCCCAGCTGGGGACGAGGATGACGAGGACGAGCAGGAGAACCAGGGACAGAGGGGAGGAAGACAAGAAATGCCTTAGTTGGGCTGTGTGTTTGTTTTCAACATTTTTCTTACATTTTTCTTTGTCTTGTGATTTGTCCTGTGGTTATGGACATGAGTCTGTCAAATAAATTCCACCAATCACATGACTATTGCTCACAAAGGCTCTGACACAAAATAAAAACGCACACACACACACACACACACACACACACACACCACACACACACTTTGCTGGCTAGCAGACACCTGGGGACCCGCAGGTGTATTGTTGATGATCTCGTCTGTTGTGTCGATTGACTCTGTGAGGACTACATAAGACCAAATAAGGCTCCCAACCTGTGAAAGAGCTTCACCAATCCGCCTACACGTCAGGAGAACAAAAGACACTGTGTGCGCTTGTGTGTGCGCTTTGCCAGGAGGCCTGTGTGAGCTGGCGCTGCACTGTGTGTGCTGACTATGTGCATGGCCATATGTGAAGGTTGGCTAAAGGGCTAGTTCTTAGCACTGCTGCCCTGTGAAATTTGCCGATAAAAACACAGTAAATGTCAAACATTCCATCCATGTCCTTGACAGATACATCTCTCTATCGCTCATCTCATAAACACATGCGTACAGACAACAGACACATCTCTCTCTCTGTAACAGACACACACACACACACAAGCTTCCTCTCGCTCTCTGTCTATCCATCCATCCATCAATCTATCTATCTATCTGTCCATCTCTGTCTTTCACCTCTAGCCTCTTACCAGTTTTCATTGTTGATTTGGTCTCCGAAGCCAGGAGTATCAATCACCGTCAGCTTCATCTTCACTCCTTTCTCTTCAATGACTGCAGACACACACAGAGGGACATATGAGACACACACAGAGGGACATATGAGACACACACACCAGGACACATGACACACACACACACCAGGACACATGACACACACACACACACCAGGACACATGAGACACACACAGAGGGACACATGACACACACACACACCAGGACACATGACACACACACACACCAGGACACATGAGACACACACACCAGGACACATGACACACACACACACCAGGACACATGACACACACACACACCAGGACACATGAGACACACACAGAGGGACACATGACACACACACACACACCAGGACACATGAGACACACACAGAGGGACACATGACACACACACACACCAGGACACATGAGACACACACAGAGGGACACATGAGACACACACACCAGGACACATGACACACACACACACCAGGACACATGAAACACACACACACCAGGACACATGAAACACACACACACACAGAGGGACATATGAGACATACACACCAGGACACATGACACACACACACACCAGGACACATGACACACACACACACACACACACCAGGACACATGACACACACACACACACACACCAGGACACATGACACACACACACACACACACCAGGACACATGAGACACACACACACCAGGACACATGAAACACACACACACACACCAGGACACATGAGACACACACACACCAGGACACATGAAACACACACACACCAGGACACATGACACACACACACACACACACACACACCAGGGCACATGAAACACACACACACCAGGACACATGAGACACACACAGAGGGATACATGAGACACACACACCAGGACACATGACACACACACACACACACACACGCACACCAGGACACATGAAACACACACACACACCAGGACACATGAGACACACACAGAGGGACACATGAGACACACACACACCAGTACACATGAAATACACACACACCAGGACACATGACACACACACACACATACCAGGACACATGAAACACACACACACCAGGACACATGAGACACACACAGAGGGACACATGAGACACACACACCAGGACACATGACACACACACACACACACATACCAGGACGCATGAAACACACACACACCAGGACACAGTTACACATGAGACACACACACACCAGGACACAGGAGACACACACACACCAGTACACATGAAATACACACACACCAGGACACATGACACACACACACACACCAGTTACACATGAGACACACACACACCAGTACACATGAGACACACACACCAGGACACAGGAGACACACACAAACACCTGGACCAAGGGACACATCAGACACAGATGAGACAGCAGGACAGAGAGACAGGTAGATTGATGGATGAATAGACAGAGAGAGAGGAAGTGTGTGTGTGTGTGTGTGTGTGTGTCACAGGGACAGATGAGACAAGCAGGTCCTTTCAGTCATTCGTCTTCCAGCAAACTTTCTATTACATTAACATCCGTGCCAACATGCAACAACTGCAAAGTGGCAACAAACACCAGTTGTGTGTGTGTGTGTGTGTGTGTGTGTGTGTGTGTGTGTGTGTGTGTGTGTGTGTGTGTGTGTGTGAGAGTGAGTGTGTGTGAGGGCTAGTGTTTGTGTGTGTGTGTGAGTGAGTGCTATTGTTTGCATGTGTGTGTGCGTGTATGTGTGTGTGTGTGTGTGTGTGTGTGCGTGAGTGCTACTGTTTGCATGTGTGTGCGCGTATGTGTATGTGTGTGTGTGTGTGTATTTGTATGTGTGTGTGCTGATGTGTGCATGTGTGCACGCGTGATTCCTCCATAAAAGCCGTCAGGGCATGCTGAAGAGACGAGCTAATCAATTAGAGGATCAAAGGACGGCGCAGGCTTTATGTGTGTGTGTGTGTGTGTGTGTGTGTGTGTGTGTGTGGACGGTGCAGGCTTTATGGGTGGCACTTAAGGAGCTGCCCGAGGACTCCATGTTCCCCCTTCAGACGGCTCGCAAATCACACACGCCAGACAGCCGCACACAACGCCTTCAAAGCCTGGAAATTACCCCTAAACATTAGCCCTCACCTGGGTCTCAGCACACACACACACACACACACACACACATGCGCACACACACAAACGCACACACACACATCACACACACACACGTCACACAGACAGACAGTATACACACACACACACAAACGCACACACACATCACACAGACAGACAGTACACACACACACACACACACACAACCACACACACACATCAC
>CM050216.1:37098742-37111242 GCA_027475355.1 Coilia nasus | reverse complement strand
CCTTTCTCTCACAGAGGACACATCTATCAAGGACACATCTAAACTCTGAGATCAGGAGAGAACACGGCCCTGTGTGTGTGTGTGTGTGCGTGCGTGCGTGTGTGTGTGTGTGTGTTCCCGGGGAGGGAAAGAGAGGCTTACTCAGTTCCCATAACTCCAGAGAGTACTGCATAAACACCTGACCTTCGCCACATATGTTTCCTCTGACACCACTGAGAGGATCTAATACTGTATGGGGCAAATGCACGGAATTCTCAGAATGAATTCACGGGTTGTCATCCAACATTTAAATGTACATTTATACCACTAGACTAAGAAATCCTATCCCTGAGCAATTCACATAATCTCTCCCTGTGCTCATACAAATGCAGCATTTTCTTTAGCTGAATTAGCATGAATGCACATTCAGTAACTGATGCCAATGAGTTCAATAAACCATGAGTTGAATAAACCCCCCCACACACACGCGCACACACATACACACACACACATACACAGGAACAGTCACAATGCCCATGGTTACCTGAGCCAGAGGTGGCCCGTATCTGAGCCGTATGTGGCCCATATCTGAGCCGGATGTGGTCTGTATGTGAGCCGGAGGAGGCCCATATCTGAGCCGGATGTGGTCTGTATGTGAGCCGGAGGAGGCCCGTATCTGAGCCGGAGGAGGCCCGTATCTGAGCCGGATGTGGCCCGTATGTGAGCCGGAGGTAGGGCGGACGCAGGGTGCTTTGTTATGCTCCACAGGGTGTTTGTGTCCTGCATGGGAGCCAGAGGCAGTCAGGGCTGTCTCATCTGCTGTGCTCAGAGAACTACCCACGCGCACACACACACACATGCGCACACACCTACACACACACACTCTGAGAGGCTTACACACACATGCTGACAGAGCTACACACACTCTAAGAGGGCTATCTCAGGGAGCCAGGGACCTGAGCCAGAGCTATCTCCATATCTCTGAACACAAAAGTCTCTACTGTATACACACACACACACACACACACACACACACACACAGACATGGAACTCCACATGTACTTTCCGCGTATACACATACACACCTACAAACACATGTGCATACTGTATATCAGGATTATTCTACTTCTGCTTCGATTTACACAGCAAACACACACACCCACACAGACACACACACAGACACACACACACACACACACACACACAAAGTGGAACAGGCACAATGCCCAGGGTGGTTCAGGTTTGAAGCTGAAAAGCTTTCTGAGTATCACTGAATAGTGAAAGAGACAAGCTCATCCTTTCCCACAGGGCGATTCAGGGCAAGTCACACTTGGCCATCCCTTCCCACAGGGCGATTCAGGGCAAGTCACACTTGGCCAGCAATAAACTGGCAGAGCTAAAGGACACTAACATGGAAATAACACAAAACCAGCAGGGACTGAAGTGGCTTGGACCTGGCAGGCATGGAGACAGGAAACACCTGAAAGGTGTAGGAAACTACACAAAGCTCGCTTATCTCACCTTGTTCTCTTAAATGACTCGTCTCTGACTGAGCCCAAGAACGAAGACAGATTTTGGGGTTAGTTCATCATCGCTCATGATAGGCCAGCCTGCTGCCCAACACTGGATCTTATCTCTGGTCTGTCCAGGTGGGTGCAGTCGACTCCTTCCCCACACCACCCCTCTACTCCAACCCAGCCCACCTCAGTTACCCCGGCCCCAATCTCTTACCCCTCCACCCCTCCTCCACCCCGGCCCCAATCTCTTACCCCTCCTTTACCCCTCCTTCACCCCGGCCCTGCCTCTGTTACCCCGGCCCCCACTCCGTTAACCCCCCCCAACTCTTGCTGTACAACAACTTCATAAAAGGGAGGACAACATATGGGAAGAGGTGTTTCGACCATGTGCACCCACAACAACGAAGGCAGGCAAGAGGTTGGATTTTATAGCTAAAAATATATTTATATTTAAATATATATAATATAATATAAATATATATAATGAACTAAATTTCAAAGAAAGCAAACACAGTGAGAAGTCAGCTATCAGTGATGCATGATGTTGTTGAGGGTGAGATGTTCTGTGTGCTGTGTTGGCTGTGTCCCAATCAAAGTAAAAGTGGGCCCAGAACTGGAGAGGTAGCAGCCTGAGAGGCACCTGATGTAGCTAATCAGCAGCTTAATACAGAGGTCCCGCCCTCTTGCAACCTGCAGGTAACTACATGATGAAGCAGAGCAAGCGGAAGGCCGTGACGGGTAGCTGATGTTGTCCCACATGCACGCATGACAACCATGACAGCAGAGTGCATACTGTAGGACAGCGGATGTACGGCCGCCCAAGAGGAGGAAGGAGGTTACAAAACAGGAAGAGAGGGAGCCAGAAGGAGATGTGAAGCTGAAAACCGAGACCCATTTGTCCAGTCATGTGTGTGTTTGTGTGTGTGTGTGTGTGTGTGAGACCCAACTGTCCGGTCAGGTGACATCAAACGAAGAAATGATCATCGACAGCATTCCGGAGAGGGAAACTGAGCCAGGCCTTCTATGGTCTGTCAGTGTGTGTGTGTGTGTGTGTGTGTGTGTGTGTGTGTGTGTGTGTGTGTGTGTGTGTGTGTGTGTGTGTGTGTGTGTGTGTGTGTGTGTTCTTGCACGTGTGTGGGGGCATGTGCAGGGGGAGTTTTGAAAGACAAAGATGGAGAAAGACAGAGAAAGAGATTAAAACAGAGGGATTAAGAGAGAGATACAAAGAGAGAGAGGCAGAGAGAAGGATATATATGTATATATATAGAGGGAGAAAGAAGGGGGGATAGAGAAACAGACAGAAAGAGAGAGAGAAACAGAGAGAGAGAGAGAGAGAGAGAGAGAGAGAGACAGACAGCAGGAGAGAAAGAGGAAGGAGCAGGAAGAGCGAGAGAGAGATAGAAGGGTGGAGAGAGAGATAGAAGGGTGGAGAGAGACAGACAGAGAGAGAGAGAGAGAGAGAAAAGGAGGAGGGGGGGGGTTGGCTATGCCCTTACGTGCCCTTGGCAGGTTGGTAGTCAGGCAGGTTGATGTAATTGGACACCTGAACATCAGCCTCCAGCCCAGCAGCTCAGGGGTCAGCTCCCATAATGCATTGCTGCTGCCAGAGGAGGATGCTGAGCGCTGTGGCCATTAGCCAGCACACTCGCCCTGCCTAATGACCACACCGACGTCAGGCACAGACATGTCTGCAGGCGCGCGTGTGTGTGTGTGTGTGTGCACCTTGACCTATGTGGGTAAGTCTCAAGTCCAAGTGGGCTGCATTTGGTGGGGGCACGCAAGTGTCTGTGCATGTCTATGTATGTGTGTGTGTGTGTGTGTGTGTGTGTGTGTGTGTGTGTGTGTGTGTGTGTGTGTGTGTGTGTGTGTGTGTCTATGTATGTGTGTGAGTCTGTGTGTATATTTGTGTATGTCTTTGTGTGTTTGTGTATGTGTGTGTGTGTCTGTATGTGTGTGTGTGTGTGTGCATTTCTGCTGGGCAGGCTGTTAGATTTCCACATTCTGGTCAGCATTGCATGTGGCACTTTAGCGAGGTGGTTAGAGGTGCTTAAGCTTCCACCACCACATGCTGCTCAGCGGCTGTCTCTGCTAATTGCCCAAACTTCCCCAAACTCACACAGCCAACCTGCATCTCTGCACCATAGACACACGGCCACCCACCCACAGATCTGGATTCATTTCCTTCCTACTTACAGAACGTGTGGGAAATGAAGCACGTTCATTCGCTCATTTAAAATCCCACAGTGTGCAGCTAATAAAATACAATCAGTTAAATCCCTACGAAAGACACTAGTTCTGCTGAGTATGCTATCGCTATCGTTGTGTAAAGTGCAAACACTGTTCCTCTTCATGTTTTTGTGTTCCCAGAATCCTCTGTGGCATTCTACACCACACAGAGCCTCTGTCTCTGTCTGTGCAAAATGGGTTGGCATTGTTTGTGCTGGGGATGTTATTTTCACAGCTGATAGATGGCATTTCTGCGGCAATCAATTTGGGGCGGCGTGTGTGAGTGTGTGTGTGTGTGATTGAATGTGTGTGTCTGTGTGTGTGTGTGTGTGTGTGTGTGTGTGTGTGTGTGTGTGCCATGCCTATTAATGGTGTTGGGTGCCCACGAGCACTTTGCAGAGATGCGGTGTCGTCTGCATCTTCCCCCAAGACAGAGGCACCAGCAGCAGCATCGGAGGCACCATGGCAGGCACTATCGGGGGCCACATCACCGGCAGCTGATTGGTGCTCTGGGGTGCTTATATTCATAAGCTGCTGCCTGAATGTTAATTTTTGGCTCCTGCCCCAGCCCCTATCTGTCTGTCCCTCCACATTCCTCCTCTCCCCCCCCCCCTTCCCTCTCTCTCTCTCTCTCTCTCTCTCAGGCCCTCTGTATCTCTCTATCTATCACCCGAGCCCCTATCTGTCTATTCCTCCACTTTCCTCCTCTCTCCTCTCCCCCTTCCCTCTCTCTCTCTCTCTCTCTCTCTCTCTCCCTCTCTCTCAGGCCCTCTGTATCTCTCTATCACCCAAGCCCCTATCTATCTATTCCTCCACTTTCCTCCTCTCTCCTCTCCCCCCTTCCCTCTCTCTCTCTCTCCTATCCCTCTCTCTCTCTCAGGCCCTCTGTATCTCTCTATCACCCGAGCCCCTATCTATCTATTCCTCCACATTCCTCCTCTCCCCTTCCCTCTCTCTCTCTCTCTCTCAGGCCCTCTGGATCTCTCTATCTATCACCTGAGCCCCTATCCATTTGTGTTTGTCTGTGTGTTTGCTTTTGTATTTAATAACTAAATAACTAAACTATTTGTAACTAATTTGGGGTGATGCATTTGCATATTCTATTTAACGTTAGCATTTAGCTGCTAATTTAGTTTGTTTTGCTTTTATGTCCATGTTTTTCAGTTAGGTCCACGTCCCTATGCAAGATACACACACACGTCCCTATGTACACACAAGACACAAGACATGCAGTAACTACACACAAGATACACACACACATGTCCCTATGTACACACAAGACACACACACACATGTCCCTATGCAGTAACTACACACACATACATGTCCCTATGCAGTAACTACACACACACACACAAGATACACACACACATGTCCCTATGCACACACAAGACACACGCACACATGTCCCTATGCAGTAACTACACACAAGATACACATACACATGTTCCTATGCAGTAACTACACACACACACACAAGATACACATACACATGTTCCTATGCAGTAACTACACACACACACACAAGATACAGGTACACATGTCCCTATGCAGTAACTACACACACACACACACACACAAGATACACACACACATGTCCCTATGCACACACAAGACACACGCACACATGTCCCTATGCAGTAACTACACACAAGATACACACACACATGTCCCTATGCACACACAAGATACAGGTACACATGTCCCTATGCAGTAACTACACACACACAAGATACACGTACACATGTCCCTATGCAATAACTACACACACACACACAAGATACACGTACACATGTCCCTATGCAGTAACTACACACACACACATGTCCCTATGCAGTAACTACACACACACACACAAGATACACGTACACATGTCCCTATGCAGTAACTACACACACACACACAAGATACACGTACACATGTCCCTATGCAGTAACTACACACACACACACAAGACACACGTACACACCCCTCTATGCAGTAACTACACACAAGATACACACACGTAAACGTGAGCTAGTACAGCGAGTTATGGGAGGGTCATTAGGAGACGGTGTGTGTTGGTGACAAGCTGCTGCTTTGTGTGTGGAACAGAGCCTCATTTAAAATGCAGTCAATGAATCCATACATGCACATGAAGATGGATGGCTCTGAGAGACTCTGCTAATTACTCAGAGTGCTCTGACACTGACGCCCAGGGAGATATGCACGATGGACACACACACACACACACACACACACACACACACACACACACACACACACACACACACATACACAGACACGCACACACAGACACAGACACGCACACACATACACACACGCGCACACACACACACACACACACACACAATGGCTCCATTTTAAGCATTAGATGAAGGGGCTGAGAGAGGCTGTGCCATCTGGCTGTCACGCCTCTACTCAATTGAGCATGGCGGCGCCTCAGATTCAAAATAAAGATTCAGTACCTCTTGTCCAAGTGTGTGAGGGTGTGTGTGTGTGTGTGTGTTTGCATGTGTGTGTGTCTGTGTGTTTGTGTGTGTGTGTCTGTGTGTGTGTGTGTGTGTGTGTGTGTGTGTGTGCGTGTGTGTGTTTGCATGTGTGTGTGTGTGTGTGTGTCTGTGTGTGTGTGTGTGTCTGTGTGTCTATGTGTGTGTGTGTGTGTGTGTGTGTGTGTCTGTGTGTGTGTGTGTGTCTGTGTGTCTATGTGTGTGTGTCTGTGTGTGTGTGTGTGTGTGTGTGTGTGTGTGTGTGTGTGTGTGTGTGTGTATGTGTGTGTGTACGTGCACATTTGAGGATGCAAGACTACTGAAGGCCTGCTACACACAGCTCTGTGTACACCACACAAGTTACACCAACCTGAAGAACGGCACTTCTCTCTTCTGCTCATTTCTCAGCACTAGAACTTGTTGATGCATAACAACTCTGTGTCGTGTGCTAACACAACACAACAGTACAGGAATTATGGCTAATGCTGAGAATTAAAACTAACCCTCATAATTCTCCCACCGAAGCCCTGGATGTAATCTCACGCGCGTCATCGCGCTCTCATAAATTCAAACATGTCCGAGTACTCCGTTCTGGTCCAGCAACCGAGGCCTTTCTAAGTAATGTGCAAACGTTGACAAGAACCACGGCATCCCCCATTCCAACATGCACAGACACAGCCCACTAGAACCAACGACGCCTCATCCGTGTTAGTCTTGGATAGCAGGCACAGATGAAACTGGAGACTGAGAGAGACAGAGGGAGGGAGAGAGAGGGAGGGGGAAAGAAAGAGAGAGAGTGAGAGAGAAAGAGAGAGAGGAGAGAAAGTGGAGAGAGAGAGAAAGAGAGCGAGAGACAGGTAGACAGGCGGCAGGTGGGGAAAAAAACATTCAACCAGCTTTTTTTTATACACTGTGTGTGTGTGTGTGTGTCTGTGTGTGTGTGTGTGTGTGTGAGGGTCTCTGTGTGTTTGTGTGTGAGTGTGTGTGTCTGTGTGTGTGTGTGAGAGTGTGTGTGTGTGTGTGTGTGTGTGTGTGTCTGTGTGTGTTTGTGTGTGAGATAGAGAGAGAGAGAGAGAGAGAGAGAGAGAGAGAGAGAGAGAGAGAGAGAGAGAGAGAGAGAGAGAGAGAGAGTGTGTGTGTGTTTTATACACTGCTGCTGTGGTCACCGGGGCCGGTGTTTGACGTGTGGGATAAATGGCGCTCTTTCTCGCTGAAGTCGTGCGCTGACCCATGGGTATGAAATATGGGCCTGTGTGTGTGTGTGTTTGATGTTAGTGTGAGTGTGTGTGTGTGAGTGTGTGAGCGTATGTATGTGAGTGTGTGTGTGTGTGCGTGTGTGTGTGTTTGTGTGAGTGTGTGTGAGTGTGTGTGTGTATGTGTGTGTGTGTGTGTGTGTGTGTGTGTGTGTGTGTGTGTGCTGACCCGTGAGTTGAAATATGGGCCCACTGGCAGCATCCTGCATGCTGTGGGCTACACTGGCAGCAACTCCGCGCCTGCAAATGGCCATGATTGATCTCTTCTAATCCATCACCCCTCACTACCATCTTAATTCTTCTCCTCTCCTCTCCTCGCTTGCTCTCTCTCTCTCTTGCTTTCTCTCTCGCTTTCTCTCTCTCTCTATTTTACTCACACACACACACACACACACACACAGAAAGAATGCTGACAAAAAGACCTGTACACTCAGACAAACACATCCAGTTCCTACAGGCGCATACACTTATTTTGCTGTCTCTCTCTTCTTCTGTCTTCTCACAAACACACACACACACACACACACACACACACACACACACACACACAGAGTTCAGTCTGGCAGAGGCCCAAGTCAAATGCATTATTTGTAGCTGTAGGCGCTCCAGTCTGTGACAGTATTTAATATTAAGCTGATCTCTGTCACTCTGTGTCACACAAACACACACATACACACACACCCTTACACACTCACACACACACACGCACAAACATTAAAAGTATTTAATATTAGGCTCATCTCTGTCTCACACACACACATACACACACACACCCGTACACACTCACACACACACATTAAAAGTATTTAATATTAGGCTGATCTCTGACAGTATTTAACATTATAGTATTTATAGTATTTAATATTAGACTGATATCTGTGACAGTATTTAACGGTATAGTATTTATAGCATTTAATATTAGCCTCATCTCTGATATCTGCAACAGTATTTAATATTATAGTATTTATAGCATTTAATATTAGCCTCATCTCTAAAATCTGCAACAGTATTTAATATCATAGTATTTATAGTATTTAATATTAGCTTCATCTCTGATATCTGCAACAGCATTTAATATTATAGTATTTATAGCATTTAATATTAGCCTCATCTCTGATATCTGCAACAGTATTTAATATCATAGTATTTAAAGTATTTAATATTAACCTCATCTCTGATCTCTGTCACTCTGGCTCTAGCTGTCTGGGAGTGGTATTGTGTAGGCCATACACTGTATGGCATGCAAACACTACTGTCTCACTCTAGGTCTCTCTCATACACACACACAGAGCCACACACACACACACAGCCACACACACACACACACACACACACACACACACACACACACACACACACACACACACACACACACACACACACACACTAAACATCTGCATGCCAGTCAGGCCTCAGTGGACTGAGGCTTACTTCACTAGGAGTAGAGTGCTGATGCCAAGTGCACTTTGCTCTTACAACTGTGACGCGTGTGTGCATGCGTATGTGTGTGTGTGTGTGTGTGTGTGTGTGTGTGTGTGTGTGAGCGTATGAGAGAGCGAGAGAGAGAAAGAGAGGCTCACCGTGGCTGACAGACTGCAGGTGGACTGTCTTAGAGATCTTCTCCTCATAGTTGGGAGTGCAGGATTTTCTGCTGACCTTGGACTTGAACAGCGTGTTCACAAGCGTAGACTTGCCCAGGCCACTCTGACCTGAGGAGGAGAAAGGAGAGAGGAGGAGAGAGGGCAGAGAAGAGAAGAGAAGAGAAGAGAAGAGAAGAGAAGAGAAGAGAAGAGAAGAGAAGAGAAGAGAAGAGAAGAGAAGATTAGAGAAGAGAAGAGAAGAGAAGAAGGAAAGCACACAGAGGAAGAAAGAGGAGGAGGAAGAGGGGGAGGAAAGAGGAGGAAGAGAGAGAAGACAGGAAAAGAACCGTTACTGTCTGTCCAAGTCAGTCAGTAAGGCAAGGCAAGTTTACTTGTATAGCGCATTTCATACACAATGGCAATGCAATGTGCTTCACAAAAATAAAAGCATATGTGAAAGCATTAAAAGATAAAGTAAGTGTAAAAGCATAAAAGATAAAATAGGTGTAAAAGCATAAAAGTAAAATAGGTATGTGATAAATAAAAGATATAAAAGCATAAAAAACACAAAATAAGTATAAAATTAGTAGTAGCCAATGTCTGCAGCTCACTATTGCTGCTCAGTAGCCAATGTCTGCAGCTCAGTACTGCTCACTAGCCAATGGCTGCAGCCCAGTTACTCTCTGTCCAATGGCTGCAGCACAGTACTTCTCACTAGCCAATGGTTGCAGCCCAGTTACTGTCTGTCCAATGGCTGCAGCTCAGTACTGCTCAGTAGCCAATGGCGTCACTGTCCTCCTCTGTGGCTGCATGTACGTGCCCAACTTCCTCATTCACTCTCAACACGGAGACACATCCGCAATTACCTGACGCAACATCTACTATCTGTTACTGTGCATCCATTGCACTGTTTAACAGTAATGTACTGTGAACCCACACTGAGTTTTTCACACACCAGTGCTAACGTGCTAGCATGCTAGGTCCAGGACACGTGCTGGGTCAAGGGGAAATCAACTATCTGGGGAGGATACAAGTGTTAATCTTGAATTCCTCAGCACAGGGGTGCTGCTGTCTCACACAGAAAACACTTTTAAACTGACACTGTTTACTAGTTTTACTAGTCAGTGCCTACAACCCCAACTACATCTCAAACGTCCCTTGTATTATTCATTTTTACCCACAAATCCCCCAAAACACAAAGCAGTATAGTTGAAACAACATAAACAAATATGCATGTTACATCATGTTACATATTGTTACACACTTTGCTCCACTCTGCCTAACTGGTGTAACAGGGACAGCAAATGCATTTCGTGTTGAGGAGCATTATCAAGGTCATGGGTTTTCAGAGGTTTGGCCAAGAAAGCACAACGTGTATCTGTTGTACAATTGTAGTTTCATGTAAATGTTTGCATTTGTGAAATTAATAAAAGAAATGTAAAGGAGAAATAAATCACTGGGTGAGAAAACAGAAGATGGTGGACTGTGACGGGCGACTCTGGCTGGCCAGTAATGAGATTGTTACATAAGCGCTTGAGGGCTACTACTACATCACATGATGTAAGATGTAAGCTCAAACCCAGGCAAATCACATTAGTCTTCCTCTTTCCCTCTCTCTCTCTCTCTCCCTCTCTTTCTCTCTCTCCTTCTCTCTCTCTCTCCCTTTCTCTTTCTCTATTTTGCCCCCTTCTCTCTCTCTCTCTCTCTCTCAGTCTCTATCTGTCTTTCTCTCTCTGTCAGGGCTGGTGTCAGCCTGTGAGTCATCAGAGGGAGCTTCTCCCATCCTGCCCTTCCCACTACACGTCCTGCAATGGGGGGGAGTGGCTCAAAATACATCCCCTTCTCTCTCTCTCTCTTTATCCCTCTCTATCTCTCCTCCTCTCCATCCCTCTCTCTCTCTTTATCCTCCTCTCCACCCCTCTCGCCCTCTTCTCTGTCTGTGTCCTCCTCTCCACCCCTCTGTACCTCTCTCTCTCTGTATCTCTCTCTCTGCATCCTCCTCTCCCTCTCTCTCTCTCCCTCTCTCTCTCTCTCTCCATGTCCATCATACATGAGCCTGACCCTCTGTGCCAGTGAGCCCTGCTGTCTGTCTGCCTGTCAGCGTGAGGGGCTGCCACTCTGCCCGGGGGGGGGGGGGGGGGGGGGGGGGGGGGTCTGATGAAGGGGGTTATTGGGGGGGGGTCTGACGAAGGGGGGGTCTGAGGAAGGGGGTTATTGGGGGGGTCTGAAGAGGGGGGGGGGGTCTAAAGAAGGGGGTTATTGGGGGGGGTCTGAAGAGGGGGGGGGGGTCTAAAGAAGGGGGGTTATTGGGGGGGTCTGAAGAGGGGGGGGGGGGTCTAAAGAAGGGGGGCGGGACTGTGCACGACTGGTCGGAGGTGATCCCACCAGGCCCATCAGCCATCTTTTAATCTCCCACTTGAGCAGAGTGACAGCAGCCCTAAATGGCCTTTCTCCCTCCCTCTCTCTCTCCCTTTCTTTCTTTCTTTCTTTCTTTCTCTCCCTCTCTTCCTTTCTCTCCCTCTTTTTCTTTCTCTCTTTTGCTCTTTCTCTCTCTCCCTCTCTTTCTTTCTCTCTCTTTCGCTCTTTCTCTCTCTCTCTTCCTCTCTTTCTCTCTCTCTCTCTTTCTTTCTCTCCCTCCCTCTCTCTCTCTTTCTTACTTTCTCTCTCTCCCTCTCTTCCTTTCTCTCCCTCTTTTTCTTTCTCTCTTTTGCTCTTTCTCTCTCTCTCCCTCTCTTTTTTCTCTCTCTCTTTCACTCTTTCTCTCTCTCTCCCTCTCTTTCTTTCTCTCTCTCCCACTCTGCCTCTCTCTCTCTCTGTCTATTTTGAAACCTTTTGAGGCCTTTTCTTTGCTTCGTGGTTCATTCCCAAGCCTGCTGTTACTCCTCTTTTATTATGTGATTCTCTCCCTCTCTCTTTCTCTCCCTCTTTCTCTCCCTCTCTCTTTCTCTCTCTCCCTCTGCATCTCTAATCATTTTCTCTTTTTCTTCCCCACTCTCTCCATTTCTTACTCACGCCATCTCTATTCTTCATTTCTGACCCGCTCCCTCACTCTTGCTTTCTCTGTCTCTATCCCTCCCTCCCTCTCTATTTCTCTTCATCTCTCTCTGTCTCTATCCCTCTCCCTCCCTCTCTCTCACTCCCCTCTCTATTTCTCTCTATCTCTCGCTGTCTCTATCCCTCCCTCCCTCTCTATTTCTCTTCATCTCTCTCTGTCTCTATCCCTCCCTCCCTCTCTATTTCTCTTCATCTCTCTCTGTCTCTATCCCTCTCCCTCCCTCTCTCTCACTCCCCTCTCTATTTCTCTCTATCTCTCTCTGTCTCTATCCCTCTCTCTCCCTCTCTATTTCTCTTCATCTCTCTCTGTCTCTATCCCTCCCTCCCTCTCTATTTCTCTTCATCTCTCTCTGTCTCTATCCCTCTCCCTCCCTCTCTCTCACTCCCCTCTCTATTTCTCTC
>CM050216.1:37083742-37091242 GCA_027475355.1 Coilia nasus | reverse complement strand
ACAGGCACAGGAAGTGACACGGGCACAGGAAGTGACACGAGGTTTTAGTGCGTTAACCAAATGATTCCTGCCCTGTCCGTTAGTGCCAGCGTGTATCAGCTAACAGGGCCTGGCATGAATGTAAAAACACACCTACAGCAGTGCCATGCACATCAACGCTTCTTCCAGGACGGCATAAATATTTGATGGGCTTAGAGGAAGGTGGAAATGCATGAACAGAATTCCTTTGCGGCTTCTACGCCCACAATGTACGACATGAGAGGGAGAAGATAGCGATGCTATAATTAGCGGTGTGTATTGTGATACCCTAGAAGACAGGCGCAGCCAAACAGACAGGCTGCCGGTGCATCTGTGTCTATGTCTGTCGCTTGTTTATTGTAATTTGGGCCTTTTCCCCTTAAGCCTTCCCCAGAAAGCCCCTCAGCGTGAGGTGCAACAACAACAGCAGCTGAAGAGTGTGATTAGCTGAGCCGCGAGCCTTTGGAGGCTAATAGCCGTTAATGCCGGAAGCCCAGCGCTTCAGCGTTTAGGGGGCTGTGTGTATGTGTGTATGTGTGTGTGTGTGTGTGTGTCTAAGGGCTTGCAGTGCAGGCCTCAGCATTTCCTCTCTGCATTAAGCCCTTGCCATCACTTCCTGTTCACCTGCGCTTTGGTTTGCTCTCGCAGACACACACACACACACAAACACACACACACACACGTATACACACTGCCACACACACTCACATACACACACACACACACACAGAAATAAAACCACCAGAGCAAAGTTCCTGACAGGTTTAAAACCGTCTCTCGGCAGACCTCAGTGCAGCGGGTCCCTCAGGCTGTTGGAGTGTGTTCTAGCCGGCGTTTGGCGTCAGGTACACGATATGGCACCTTCACAGGGGTGTGTCTACGTGTGTGTGTGTGTGTGTTTGGCGTCAGGTACATGACACGGCACCTTCACAGGGTGTGTCTACGTGTGTGTGTGTGTGTATGTGTGCATGAGTTTGGCGTCAGGTACACAACACAGCACCTTCAGGTGTGTATATATGCGTGTTTACAGAGTGTATTACAGGGTGTGTTTATATGCATGTGTCTGTGTGTCTATGTGTGTGTGTGACTGCGTTCACAGGGGTGTGTCTAAGTGTGTGTGTGTGTGTGTCTATGTGTATGTGTGTTCGGCGTCAGGTAGAGGACACGGCACCTTCACAGGGTGTGTCTAAGTGTGTGTGTGTGTGTGTGGGCGTCTATATGTTTGTGTGTGTGTGCTTTTGGCGTACAGGACACGGCACCTTCACAGGGGCAAGCCCAGGCACTCTCGTGTTTCGGCTGTGTGGTCTCGCCTGTCTGCCCTGACTGCCTGGGGGGCGCTGGGGGTTGTGGCGGGCTTGTGCTGGGGTTTAGGGGTGGGGGTGGGGGGTGTTGGGGGTTAGGATGGATTGAGGGGGTAGGTTGAAATGGGAGTGCTGGGGGGGTTGAGGGTGGCCTGGGGTGGGGTGGGGGTGGGCTTGGTTGTGTGGTGGGGCAGGGGGGCCGGGGGGCCGGGGGGTGTCTGGTTATTTCCAGCACCTGGTGTGGCACAAGTGGCCGCTGGCATGCACCTGCAGCGTGTACTGCTCGAAGCTGCGCTGGCCCCGTGATTGCCACCACATGAAGACGCGTCGGCCGGGCCGAGCTGAGCAGAGTGGAGCACCAAGCGTGTATGAATGCTCCCCGATTCCCACCGCACGAAGAGGCGTCAGTCGGTCGAGTGGAGAGGAGCACCGAGCGTGTTTGAATGCCCCCCGATTCCCACCGCACGAAGAGGCATCGGCCGGGCCGAGCTGAACAGAGTGGAGCGCCGAGCATGTATGAATGCTCCCCGATTCCCACCGCACGAAGTGACGTCAGTCGGGTCGAGTTGAGCGCCGAGCGTGTTTGAATGCCCCCCGATTCCCACCGCACGAAGTGACGTCAGTCGGGTCGAGTTGAGCGCCGAGCGTGTTGAATGCCCCCCGATTCCCACCGCACAAAGAGGCGTTGGCCAGGCCGAGCTGAGCGCCGAGCGTGTTTGAATGCGCCCCGATTCCCACCGCACGAAGAGGCGTCAGCCAGGCCGAGCTGAGTGGAGCGGCGAGCGTGTTTGAATGCGCCCCGATGTGAAGTGCGTGTGAGGCGCAGCGTTTACTGACAGCGTGGAATGCGGGATCGCGGCGATGCACGTCAGGTGGCACGCGGCTGTTAAAGCTGGGGTCCAGGTCACTGAGCTCACCCGCAGGCGCATAGATCAACGTGACAGCTCCATGCCAGAGACAGACCACCCACGACTCCCTTATCGCTTCTCTGCTACCTACACACTCACTCACTGCGCCTTGATGTACTTAACGTCCAAAACGACTGAGGCCCCTCTAATGCAAATGTATTATTCTGAAATTATAGCTACAATGCATGTGGTTATACCTAAAGCATAATAAACAAAACAACAATTATGTGCTCACTTAGCATCTAGGAAGATTTATGCATTCCCTTTGCTATAGCGCTTGGAACCCGTGGTTGAAAGATGGACACATAGTTTTGCATACAAAACAAACCACAGAGGGAAATTTTGAAGGAATCAAAACAATTCCACGCATCTCATGTTCAGCTTGGATGCTAAGAGCTAAGCGAGCTGCTGAGAGCTAGGCAGGCCCACCCAATGAGATCTGTCAGACGGGGAGGTGAATAATTCAGCACTGCTCCCATGACTGTAGTTAGCGAAGAAGCTAAACGGCATGATACCTGCATGTGCTACACGTGCTCTGCTTTACATGCCACTGAAATGATACAATTAAACCTCCCTTGGCCTGGGGCATCCTCTCACACTGACTGCTAACTTGCACAGAAAATGAATTATGAGTCCGCTACTCACACTGGGAAAAATAGCCCAGCAGCTTAGCAGTCCAGGCCATAAAGTCAGAATAGGTGTAAGTAGTTGACATGACCTTGAGGACAAGCTAAAACCAAATGAACCTTTACAAAGGTCAGCTGTGTGTGCGTGTTGTGTGTGTGTGAGTGTTTCCTAATGTGCCTTATACATAGTGATGTTTTTCGCCCTTCAAGGGGCCAAGTGTCTCACTTACACACGACCACGATGTTGAACTCAAAGAGAGTCACTCACCCACAACCATGATGTTTAACTCAAAGCGTCTCACTTACCCATGACCATGATGTTACACTCAAAGGGAGTCACTTACCCATGACCATGATGTTAAACTCGAAGCGACTTACTCACCCATGGCCATGATGTTACACTCAAAGCGACTTACTTACCCACGACCATGATATTGAACTCGAAGCAAGTCACTTACCCACGACCATGATGTTACACTCAAAGTGCCTCACTCACCCACGACCATGATGTTACACTCAAAGCGACTTACTTACCCACGACCATGATGTTAAACTCAAAGTGTCTCACTTACCCACGACCATGATGTTGAACTCGAAGCCGGCCTTCATGGTCTTGCGCCTCATCTGGTCCAGCACGGCCTCGATGCCCACATAGCCGAATAGCTCTTTGCCCTTGATGATGCCCGGGGAGCCATTCTCCTTGGGGGCCAGGGAGGGCTGCTGCTCCTGCCGTGTCTCCTCCTCCTCCCCTCGCCTCTCGTCCTCCATCTTCACCACCTCCACCTCCCTCTCTACCTCCCTCTCCACCTCCCTCTCCCTCTCCTCCATCCGAGCGGGCGGCTCCAGCTCCAGCTGCAACTCCTGGACTGCGTCTGAGGAGGAGAGGAGAGGGGAGAGAAGAGAAGAGAAGAGGAGAGAAGAGAAGAGAAGAGAAGAGAAGAGAAGAGAAGAGAAGAGAAGAGAAGAGAAGAGAAGAGGAGAGAAGAGAAGAGAAGAGAAGAGAAGAGAAGAGAAGAGAAGAGAAGAGAAGAGAAGAGAAGAGAAGAGAAGAGAAGAGAAGAGAAGAGAAGAGAAGAGAGGAGAAGAGAAGAGGAGGAGAGATGAGACATAAGGTCAATATCAGGCAACACTGACACGCTCGCTGACAGGAATGACCAGCGCTGACACAATACCGATATCACCCGTGGGCATGAGTACAGCCAGCCAGACCTCTGTGGTCCAAAATCACCCGCAAGACTCAGCATGAGCGCACCGAGCCAGAGCCTGACCCAGAGCCAGAACCAGAGCCAGAGCTCTGTGGTCCAAAATCACCCGCGAGATTCAACATGAGCGCAGCAAGCCAGAGGCAGAGGCAGAGGCAGAGCTCTGTGGTGCGGCAGTGTCTGCCTGCAGGGGGGGGGTTAGAATAGAAGGGAGAGAGGAGAGGGAGAGGGGAAGAGGTATAGGCACTGTGTGTGTGTGTGTGTGTGTGTGTGTGTGCGTGTGGGCAGGGGTAGAGGCTGGGGAGGAGAGGACGAGTGGAAGTTTCCAATGCACACTACTAAAAAAACACTTAAGGTTTGACTGGCTTCTCTGGCTTGGCTTTCTGTTCATTCGGCAGAAAGAGAACATGAAGACACAGAGTAAAGAAAAACAAAACAAATTTGTCTAAAACACATCCCCACACATCCCCACACATCCCCACCACATCCCCACACATCCCCACACATCCCCACCACATCCCCACACATCCCCACCACATCCCCACACATCCCCACCACATCCCCACACATCCCCACACATCCCCACACATCCCCACACATCCCCACCACATCCCCACACATCCCCACACATCCCCACACATCCCCACACATCCCCACCACATCCCCACACATCCCCACCACATCCCCACACATCCCCACACATCCCCACACATCCCCACCACATCCCCACACATCCCCACACATCCCCACACATCCCCACACATCCCCACACATCCCCACACATCCCCAACAAACTGGAAGTGCAACCGTGGACTGATTTATGAAGCCAATGGTGGACGCTCACAGCACAAATGTACACTAATGCATCAACTGAGAGTTGAAAAGTTCACTTTGGAAACTTAGGAAACACATAAAATGACCAAGAGTGTGTTGAATCTATTTTCACGTACTTTGATTTGAAATGAATTTGACGCAAATCACATTTCTTAACACGGCTAGGTGAAACTGATTTGGATATGTCATGTAGATCTTGTTAATTCTTCGGTTGACAAGCTGACATTCACACGTACAATAGGCTCCCTAAATTCCATTTTTACACTATCAAAAGTCATGGTTTGGAGGCCCTGCAAATGTATGCTATTGCTGTAACCCAAGATGGGTGCCTGACACAAGCATCTCACTAAATTACACACAGGGATGACAAAAGAAGACACATCAGCTTCATAACACAGTTATGTGTAGTATCAATGCGTTACATTCTTCGTGAAGACACATGCCAACCGCGGGCGAGATGTTCCTGCCCCTCGGCTTTCGCGGCACGCTGCGATTGCGGTTGGCACTCGCCTCAGAGCACCGACGCTGGCAGATGCAGATTAACGCCAATTATGAGGCTGACAGGCAGCACCATCAGGTGGTGGCGAAGATGGACGGCCACGAGGATGGGGGTAATGACAGGGAGGAATGCGGGATTGTCTGTACTTGTGCACGGATTTGGGAGATTAGGCCTGAGCTTTAGCAAAAAACAGGAGGGAAGTAGAGCGAATTATTTCTTTCCACTGTAGTGTAGGGGTTTGGGTTATAGACAGCACGGAGCGAGGCAGAATGAATGTGTGTGAGTGTGTGTGGGTGTGTGTGTGTCCGTGTGTGTGTGTGTGTGTCCGTGTGTGTGTGTGTGTGCTTGAGCACAGCTTGTGTTTAAAGAGCTGTTCCTTAGACTGTGTGCTGGAAGGCAGGCACAGCAAAAGGTTTTCACACCTAAGCAAAAACATTCAAAGTTTTCACACCTCTAAAAGGTGAAGAAATGTACACACACACACACACACACACACACACACACACACACACACACACACTGAGAGAGTGAACAGGATGAGAACCACAGAGTCAGTGTGGTTTGGGTTTGCCTGTTTAGTTAGCTATCGAGCCAGCAAACCAAACTCAAACATGGCCTTACTGTGGGGTTAACACAGGGCACCACACATTTCTGCTCCACTGCACGTCAGCTTTCTTTTCTTCGTGTCTGGGTAGGGGAGCAACCTCAACATGGTAAACCTTACTGTTTTTTGTACATTTGTTAGGTAGGTCTGCATAACTATTTTATATTTTTATGGTGTACATGTGGTTGTACATTTTAGCACCTATGTTCTCTCTAGCTGCTCTACTTCTTACTCTGTGCATCTGTTGGTCTGCTCTGAACAACATCTGCTTTTACTTGTTAAGTGACAAGACTTCTGCTTCTATACTCCTATTTCCGCTTCTACATTCTAGAACTAGAACATTCTACACCTGTAACCCCTGTGGTGCCTCTCACCTCTATTTCCGCTTCTACATTCTAGAACTAGAACATTCTAGAGCTGTAAGCCTTGGGGTGTCTCTCCATAGACATATAAACATAGACGCCGCCTTCCGCGTAGAACCATACGTTATCCTCGCCGCCATATTGGATGTGGCAAAGTGGAGATTCTTCAACCGTCTCTAGACAGTAGCCTAGAATAAAGATGCCTCATTCATGTGCTGCGTTTAACTGTACTAACAGGTTTACCGTCCAAACGAGGTCACATGGTATTACCTTTTACAGATGAGACTGGAAAAATACTTTTCATTGTATTTGGCCATTATATTTTACAAACAGAAGTAACTGACTTTGTGCCTAATATGAAGTCTCGCGCATAATAGCTGCTCGGTGAAACCATGCTTCCAAACAACGAAGAAGTCTTTCCTATTTAACTAAATCCGTAACTACGCTGATTGTTGTTAGTTGCTTAACTAACTTTGCACATACTACATAGGTTTCACAAAAATAAAGAGATGAAAAGGCAGTGGGAGACAGATGTGCGACGGGAGGGGTTTTCTGCTACTCCGTCATCTGCAGTGAACACTTCAGAACGGAGCATTTTGACAGGACCAGAGCGTCAGGATAAGAGAGGGAGCTATTCTTTCTGTCTTCAGTTTCCCAGCTCATCTCCACAGAGAATGTGTATAGGTATAAGCAGCGATGATTAGATACTTCAGTGCCACACTATGATGAACATGTTTTTTCCCTTTCTGAATGTGAACCTATTTGTTTTGATATGACGTTAGAATTTGGCCGAAGTCAGTTTGGCGGAGATTCAGCTCACTTTATTCAACGGGATTAGGCCTAGGTCTGTGTGGTGACTCAATAAATAAAACAGTTAATTTTTTATTTTTCATTCACTATTTCCAGTCAAATTTAGATCGGTAGGTGCTCGACCCCACCTCTGCTACACGGAATATTGACGAGTATTTCGCACACTATTTATAACCATCACGTTATAAACGTTAAACGTTAGACTATTTAGGCTGTTGTTTTGATGCCTGCTTGTTTCCCAGATATATACGTGTGTGTCTAAATGGGTGAATAAAATGCATCGAGTTAAATACCTTTGTAGAAAGGCGCTTTATGAAGTTCGGCCCATTTACTTCC
>CM050216.1:37056242-37078742 GCA_027475355.1 Coilia nasus | reverse complement strand
AGTGAGGGCCCATGCAGAGAACTGTCCCTGACTGAGAGGACAGAGGCGTCCCCATCTGCCACTGTGAAGCAGCCAGGCTCCATCACTAATGATGAGTCACAGTCAGAAAAGCTGAAAAACACAAGGCCATCAATCTTAGATATATGCAGTGTATCTTCCATTCCTCCCTCTCTCCTATTCTTTTCCTCTCTCTCTCTTTCGTTCGTCCTCCCTCCCTCCCTCTCCCTCCCTCTTTCTCTGTCTCAATCTTTCTCTCTCTGTCCTCAATTTTAGACATTGTCTGTCTTCAGCTGTGATGGGTACAGGCAAATACTGGCCCTAGCAGGCAGTTGTTGAGCTGGTAATGGGCTAGACTGGGGAAGACAGTAATGGGCTAGACTGGTAATGGGCTAGACTGGTAATAGGGCTAGACTGGTAATGGGCTAGACTGGTAATGGGCTAGACTGGGGGAGACAGTAATAGGGCTAGACTGGTAATAGGGCTAGACTGGTAATGGGCTAGACTGGTAATGGGCTAGACTGGTAATGGGGCTAGACTGGTAATAGGGCTAGACTGGTAATGGGCTAGACTGGTAATGGGCTAGACTGGGGAAGACAGTAATAGGGCTAGACTGGTAATGGGCTAGACTGGGGGAGACAGTAATAGGGCTAGACTGGTAATGGGCTAGACTGGTAATGGGCTAGACTGGTAATGGGCTAGACTGGTAATGGGCTAGACTGGGGGAGACAGTCTTGAGAAAGGCAAACAGAAAGCCCAGAACAAGAGCTGGGAATGCACCGGAGGCCTGGAGACTCGTAAAGCCGATCTGTTGGGAAAATGTTCGGTGTTTGGAGATGTTGTCTAATTACAGTTAGCTGATGTAGCTGAAAGACAGCTCCTGTGCAGCTTCAGCCCTGTGGCTTTTATATTTACGTTCACATTGGTTTAAAAAGTTGTGGTGTCTAGAAAGATTTGATGTCTCAAACATACTCCTTTTCAAAAAAAGGTTAAACAAAAAGAAAATAAAACTACCACCTCTAATGACAATATGCTGTTTGTGTACAGATGGGGAGATGTCATTATGCTCATCTTATGATGTTTTAAGGACTCATTAAGATGACTAATCAGAGACTGAAGCTAAGGAGCCGTGCTGAAGAACGGCACAGACGCATAGTGCTTCACCCTGACATCACTGATGAGAATGTCAAATCGTGCCACCGCCATCTCCTGCCATGTCATCCATCATCTCAGGTCATTTCAGGTCAAAGCAGATTGATGTAGATTAGAGGATCAGTGTTTGGGTTAGACTGATTGGCTTCTCTCAGGCACAGCATATCACAGGTACACAAGGTACACAAACATTTGTGACCTGTTCTAATTTGTGGCATATGGCTTTATTAGATGCGATTAAGAGATTTGCATAAGGCTTATTTTTAAAATGCATGAGGCACGGTAGGAAGACTCCACCGATGGTATCACACTAATGAAGGTTAACACTGAGAAAACCGCTATTCCTGCATTAGTATTCTCTCTCTCTCTCTCTCTCTCTCTCTCAAAGCAAAGACACATCCACACACACACCACACACACACACACACACACACATACTAACACACACACACACACACTGATGCTTTGTTTGGCATGGTAACGGGACTATGAATAACACTGACTCTCCTGACACCCTATTAGTGCCAATTACAGCATGTGTGCATGTATGCTAAACCCATGTATGCCAATTACAGCATGTATGCTAAAGCCATGTGTGCTAAAGCCATGCATTATGGGAAATTAGACAAAAAATACCACACCTCTTCACACTCCTCTCTGCATTACTGTAACGCCACATGGAGTTCATCTGGTAGATACAATAGGTACACATAGTTGCAATATATAAAATGGACTGTTTTCTTTCAACAGGAATGGGAAAAATCTTCATATCTGATCTTCAGAAAATAAATATAATGTTTTATGGTTATGCTGTATGAGTAAAAGTAATACTGCTGGCAGGACAAACAGACCTCAGGGCTCATTTAAGGCTATCTGTGAAGTTAGCTTTAACTGAGCACTGTAGCATTTGGGTGCAAAACTGAGTGGGGAGCATCAGGGGGCCGGTCATGCGCATTGGTTCACATGCAGAGAAGCAGCACTAATGAGGATAGCTTCCAAGCCATGGCGCTCAAACACTCAACACTCAAAACTCAACACAGCTTAAACACAGCTCAAACACAACTCAACACAGCTCAACACAACTCAAACACAACTCAACACAACTCAACACAGCTCAACACAACTCAACACAACTCAACACAGCACAACACCATTCAAAATGGCAGAAAGTTTGTGTCTGTCACAAAGCATGGCAGAGCCCTGGCCCCAGGCATAGCTCACAGATCTCTCAGGAGGAAAACTTTAAAGGACTCTGAAGCTTAAAAACCATTGGCTGTCTATGAAAATGGAGAGAAAGATAGAAACAGGGAAAGAGAGGGATGGAGAGAGGAAGAGGGAGAGAGGAGGGAAGAAAGAGAGTCAGTGTGTGTGCTCCCCTCCCCCTGTTCCCACCGGTAAAGTGGACTATTCCTGTCAGCCCCCATTGTTCCCACTAAGGCAGGACTTTACCACATGGAGCCTGTGGGGGGAGAGGGTTAGAGGAAAGCAAAACACCCTTAAAAGACCCTTACCTTCTCTCATGGATTAAACCCAATCCACAGCAGTGCTAGTCCACGGCCA
Organism: Coilia nasus; assembly: GCA_027475355.1. Classification (NCBI taxonomy): domain Eukaryota; kingdom Metazoa; phylum Chordata; class Actinopteri; order Clupeiformes; family Engraulidae; genus Coilia; species Coilia nasus. Next base: position 37,076,033 of record CM050216.1, on the reverse strand, counting down.
GAGTCCCTACTCCCACAGCACGGGCTGTCCTGCCACACCACACGCTCACAGCGATACTTCCTATAACTTCCTCTGTGCTCAACTTCTGTAGAGATGTTATCCCCTCTCTCTCACACACACTCACTCAAACACACACACGAGCACTGGCTCTGGAGCTGATGCACCTCAAGTCTGCCCCCTCTTATCCTCTCTCTCTCGCACCCTCTCCCTCCCTCTCTCTCTCTCTCCCTCTGTGAGTGAGAGAGTGGGGTTAACGGTTAAAGCAGCTCCTGCTTCATTCACATGCAGATCGCCAAGAAGCTTCCACTAATCCAGAAGAGGACTTCTCTTCAGTAGCACCCCCCACACACTCCCTCCCTCCCCTCCCTCCCTCCCCTCCTCCCTCTCTCTGCCTCTTTCCCTCTCTCCCTCTCTCTCTCACACACAGACACTCCCTCCCTCCCTCCCTCTCTCCCTCTCTTACACACACACAAACACCCCAGACCACGCCATCATTTCCACACACTCATTTGCAAGACTGAAGCTGTTGCTGCCTTGACCAACCACTGCTGCTGCTGCCCAGGCACCCCACAGACAACAGAACCAACCTAATAAGTAATTGAGCTATAAAACCCATTAGCAGAAAATGCTGTGATTCTTTTAAAACTGCACACCACCACATGACCACCCCCACCTCACCCCAACCCCCACCTCACTCACCCAACTCCACTCCACCTCACTCACTCAACTCCACCCCCACCCTTCTGCCTCCAGCTCATTATCAAAGACTCATCATGCAGGAAGTGTATGTGTGTGTGTGTGTGTGTGTGTACGTTTCTGTGTGTGTTTGTGCATGTGTGTGTTTGGGGGGGGTTGTTTACATATGTGTGTGTGTGTGTGTGTGTGTGTGTGTGAATGGTGGGGACTGAATGACCAGCAACAATGAACAAACTCCAGAAGGAAAACAAAATAGGTAATCATAGTCCATAGTCCATTTATTCAGTTCCCATAATGAGGGAGAGGGAGCGCAATATCTAAAGGTCACCCATGAGCCCAGTCTCATTGGACAGCAATGACAGGCCGTGTTTAGTCACGCCAGAGCAGAGCCTGTTTGGCTAGGTCACGTAGTTAGCTCTGACAGCTTGTAAGCATGAGTCCTTGTGTTTAGTCATGCCAGAGACGGTTTGGGGCAGAGGAGACCTGTTTTGCTACGTCATGTAGTTAGCTCTGACAGCCTGTAAGCATGAGTCCCTGTGTTTAGTCATGCCAGAGACGGTTTTGGGCAAGACAAGAGCCTGCCTTGCTAGGTCATGTAGCTAGCTCTGACAGCTTGTAAGCCTGAGTCCTTGTTTGTAATGAGACCATGCACCAACTTCCTACAGCAAATGAGCTCTCCTTTCACAAGGGGACGAGGCATTTCAGAGCCACGCTCCCACTGATAATGTGGTCCTGTGAATAAACCTGTTTGTTAGCACAACGATGGTGGATCAAGGCCTGAGCACTTTCATGTTCTGAAGAAGGAAGTTCGCTTTGCGGCCGAGCGCAAAATCACATTTGGGTGAGGAGAGGAGAGATCAGATCTCTCCAACAACCACAGCAGGTCAACCGGACTGCTTTTTAAGGTATTGCTCTTAATCATCCTCTCAAGTGCAAGCATCCCGTGCTTGGAAACGAAACACACACACACTTACACACACACAGACACACACACACACACAGACACACACACTCACACACACACACACACACACACACACACATACACACACACGCACAGACACACGCACAGACACACACACACACTCACACACACACGCACAGACACACACACACACCCTCACACACACAGACACACACACAGTAATGGACAAGTATGGTCATCACACCCCAAAAAAGGGAAGGCGGGTGTGTTTTTTACCCTTGGGAAATATTTCAAAGCTCTACACATCGAGACTAAACTAAAAGCAGAAGTGTCTAAACAGGCCGAGTCACAATGAGCCTGTCCACCCCTGTCTGTGTGTGTGTGTGTCTGTGTGTGTGTGTGTGTGTATGTGCACGCGTGCCTGTGCAGTTTCAGGAGAGAGCGAACCTGTTCTGTTCCACATGCAGGTTTGCTGGTGTGTGTCTGCGCTTATCGTGTGATCTCCTCAGCTTCGCCTCGGCACACACACTCCTCACGCGCACCCTTGCTGTATACCGACACACACTCCTCGCGCGAGGCCACAGAGTTTCAGAGCTGCTGAGAGGAAGCTAAATTTCTTGCCTTCGCCTTTCATCGACACAGCAGAAGCTTTCAGAATGTGTATGTGCGCGAGTGTGTGTGTGTGTGCATGCGTGCCTGTGTGTGTGCATGCTGAGCGCTGTATATGTGCTTGTTGTTGTGTGGCTTTTTGTGTAGTTTATGTCTGTGTTTGTGTATGTGTGTGTGTCTGTGTGTGCGCCAAAATGTGTGTGTGTGTGTGTGTGTGTGTGTGTGTGTGTGTGTGTGTGTGTGTGTGTAAGTGACTGAATAAGTGAGTGAGGGTGTGTGTGTGTGCATGTGCACATAAGTGTGTGTGTGTGTGTGTGTGTGTGTGTGTATATATGTGTGTGTGTGTGTGTGTGTGTGTATGTATATGTGTGTGTATGTGTGTATGTATATGTGTGTGTGTGTGTGTGTGTGTGTGTGTGTGTGTGTGTGTGTGTGTGTGCCTGACAGATTGTGGGCCCCACCGCCCTGCTGAGACAAGCCGAAAGGCTCTTATTGTTGCCGCCACAATGCAGTCCCCTCCACACACACACACACACACGCACACACACACACACATACATACACACACACACACTCTCAAAAGATGCCTCGTGTGTTTGCAGCCCCCTCCACACACATACACACACTCAAAATATGCCCCTTGTGTTTGTGTGAGTGGGGCTGTGTGCCTCCCAAAGTCCCTGACAAAACCTCGTTAAACAGTTACGTGACGCCCCTCCAAAAACAGTTAATATCCAGACAGCTTTAGCTCCTACATAGGCAAGCAGAACAGGACATGACATAGCACCAAAACACACTAACACGCACGCACACACACACACACACACACACACACACAGCATAGCATTCATTCACACTAGTCTTCATCATCCTTGCACAACCAACCACCACGTCCCCAAACACATAACAAGTCCACAATGGCAACTGCAGACATACGCTAAAAAATCAGACAACACAAGACAGATTTCCAGATCAACACCCAAATCTAGTTTGGAGACCAACATACTCAACAAACTCAATTGCCATGTCCATCCCCTCTACCCCCCAACACACACACACACACACACACACACACACACACACACACACACACACCCCCACCCCCAGCCTGCTGTTACCTTGGTAGAGTTGAGAGTGGAGAGGACACTGGAGAATGGCAGGGCCGTTAGGAGTTGGCGTTGCTACTCGCTAGGTGGATTGCAAACTGCTCTACTCAGGATGTGAGCGTGTAGCGTGGGGCCTCTCCTTCTCCTTCTGGGTGGGTGTGTCTGGCCACGGGCATACGCTACACACTCAGGGCATGATGCATTTCCTCCCTACCCAAGGGCTCTCTCTCTTTCTTCCTTTCTCTCTCTGTCTCTCTCACTATCTGTTTCTTTCTCTCCCTGTCTCCCTGTCTTTCTCTCTCTCTTTTTCAATCCCTGTCTCTTTCTCCCTGTCTTGCTGTTTCTCTCTGTCTCTTTCTTTCTTTCTTACTTTCTCTCTCTCTCTCCTCTTCCTGGTTGCTCATTAAACTGTTATCTGCCAGTCGCTGAAAGGGCAGGGCATACTGGCAGCAGACGTGTGAGCGTGACTCAGAAGGGCTGAGCTGTTTCCTCTCTCCTCTTTTGTGTAATGAGCATAACTGCTCTGAAGCGCACGAGCCGCTCCGCACTCTTTCATTTGGCCTCGCGGGTTGCAGGGCCAGGATACCGACAACACTGCCCCCCATTCACTGCCTTTAACCAGTCGGCCTGTAAGGGCAAATTCCCTGCTGTAAGCCCCAGCCAGCGCTGTGTTGAGGCAACAAAGGCGGCGATACTGAGACAGGGACTCCTGCGCTGCACCGAGTTTGAGTTCGTCTGTGGAGTCTGTGGCACTGACCTCAGTGAAGTGTAATGAGATAGCAATAATCCCCCTTTTCAATAGTTTGATGAGATCACACAGTGCTGCCTGAGGTACAGAGAAGATCAACTCCATTACACAATGAGCCTGAGGCAGCTCTATTACGATGATACAGTGGCTGATATTTTACTGCGCCAACTGCGTAGGCTGCTGTTTTATTCTCCTGAAGTCTTAGTGGTGAACACCACCCACTCCACCGCACCTCACCCCACCTCACCTGAAGTATTAGACCTAAATCTAATCTCAAGGCTGTCTGTCTAGGCTGGCGTGTTTCTGTGGGGTGGGAGGTGAATTGGCTAAGGTGTGGGTCAGAGAAGGGGGGGGGGGGGGGGGGGGTTCGCTGGAAAGTTGTTCTGTTTCCAGCAAAATAAATGAAATGAAAAACAGAGGTGAGTGGGCTTTTCTCTCTCCCTGGACAGCAAGTGACTGGTGACTGGTCCCACTGGGCTATGTGGGCTATGAGGGGGAGAGAGAGACTCTGGAAACAGCCCCCACTGCAGGGGTGGGGGTTAGGGGGAAGGTGCAGCCCCCACTGCAGGGGTGGGGGGTTAGGAGAAAGGTGCAGCCCCACTGCAGGGGTGGGGGGGTTAGGGGGAGGTGCAGCCCCCACTGCAGGGGTGGGGGGTTAGGAGAAAGGTGCGGCCCCAGCTGCAGCTGATGCAAACAGACCACACTACGCTGATTGTGGTATTTGGGGTGGGGGGTTTAGGACAGAGGTGCAGCCTCCACCGCAGCTGATGCAAACAGCCCCCACTGCAGGGGTGGGGGGGTAGGAGAAAGGTGCGGCCCCCACTGCAGGGGTGGGGGGTTAGGGAAAGGTGCAGCCCCCACTGCAGCTGATGCAAACAGACCACACTACGCTGATTGTGGTATTTGGGGTGGGGGGTTTAGGACAGAGGTGCAGCCTCAACTGCAGCTGATTGTGGTATTTGGGGTGGGGGGTTTAGGACAGAGGTGCAGCCTCAACTGCAGCTGACTGTGGTATTTGGGATGGATGGGGGGGGGGTCAGATCTGGGCCAAACTGGGGAAGAGATCCTCCGATCTGCATGGCCACTGTTGATTGGACAATCCAGATCCTCTGGTCTCCATGGCCACTGGGGATTGGACAATCCAGTGCTCTGGTCTGCATGGCCATTGGGATTGGACAATCTAGTCCTCTGGGGTGCGTTTCCCAAACAACCAACCAACTTAGCTTTAAACCAACATGGTACGATGCACCGTTGAGCTAACCAACAACCAAAGTGCGACTGTGTCCCAAACACTGTCGTACCTTCATAGTCTGAACCAAGTTGGTTTGAACCAATATAGTCCAAACCACAATGGTTTCCAGATGTGTTCGGACATGCTCGTGCATTGTCGGAAGCAGAGAGAAACAATCCGAAGCAGGCTATGACCTTGTGAACGGAATTTAACAGAGATGACTAATTATGTAGCCGATTATTTATCGCCTAATAATAGGCTATTTCACATGATGTCGGGAATAACTGTGTACTAGGAAATAAACAATAGAAACTGAATAAATCTAACGGTGGAAAGTATCACTGAACCCTATATACTGCTGGCTTAGTGTTCATTTGTAATATAGCCTAGTGACAGATTTGCAAGACATTTCAGTGATTAAATAAACTTTAACATTGTTTATTGAATGACGCAGACCTCTGGATATGAACACAGATGAGTTGTGACTATGCACGTCTCATAAGCAGCCTAGTTCTAGGCAATACATTAAGCTATAGGAAATCTCCCTGACTTTGAAGTCATGTGGAAGACAAAGTCTATACAATGCTTTTATTTTATTTAAATCACATAGGACTACGAGCCATCACAGCTAGCCTGATTAAAATAGCTTTCAAAATGTCTATTTTGCATAGACACCAGGCCGATGTGCCATCTGTAAATGCATGTGCTTATATGGCAGTATGCTACACGCTATCAACATTAGGTTTATTGCTTACAATGCACGTAATGACGGAGGAGCTGGAAGTGTATTTTCACCTTGGCGACCTGCATTCTGAAGTGTATGAACACAAGCCCAAGAATATGCAGGCTGGGCATAAATTGGCCACACTATGTTAATACGCAACAGAGGAGACACGTTCACCCTGAAACTATGTTAAGAAAAGTAACGTGGCAGTTGAGAATGTCAACAATTTCATGTAGCATTTAAATTATGCATCATCCCGGATTGGAACCAGAGTACTATCTACAAACACAGGTGTGCATGACCTGCGCTCTACCAACAGCACCACAGAAGCAGCTCCTAGCTTACGGAATTTGGAGGTACTTGAAGGTACGTTACAGCATGAGTCGCTTAAGCCAAACTGCCAAACGAGTTGCAAATATCCTCCTAGATCAATTGTTTTGCTACAACAACGGGATTTTTAGATTCTACACTGTATATTTCTCACCTCGTTTTGTAAAATCTGAGGGATACAATGTCAAACAACGGAGATATTTACAATGATCAAGGATTTCGAGACATTCGGTCCGCCATGTTGGATGCCGTCGAGACCTTCAAACAACGTTGGTTAGGTGGAACTAAGCACCGAGAGCTGTAGTTGGAAACCTCACTAGTTACCAACGTGGTTGCGAATGTTTGTGTTTTGGGACACGCCTGTGTCGGTCGCACTATGTTGGGGACTATGCTGGTTTACACTATGTTGGTTCAAACTATGTTGGTTCACACGAACGAAGGTTTTGAGACACACTTGCGTCGCACCTACATAGTTTGAACCAAGTAAGTTGCTAACAACGTTAGCAACTATGCTTTTGGGAAACGCACCCCAGGTCTGCACGGCCATTGGGGATTGGACAATTCAGTTCTCTGGTCTGTATGGCCACTAGGGATTGGGCAATCCAGTCCTCTAGTCTGCATGGCCATTGGGGATTGGAAAATCCAGTCCTCTGGTCTGCATGGCCATTGGGGATTGGAAAATCCAGTCCTCTGGTCTGCCTGGCCACTGGGGATTGGACAATCCAGTCCTCTGGTCTGCCTGGCCATTGGGGATTGGACCATGCAGTCCCAGCCCACCCCCTGACACCCGCTGGCTTTCACAACAGCAAACATCCTCTATGGTTGTTGTGTTGTGTTGGACTGTGTTGTGTGGGGAAATCTTCTCTCTCCCCCGAGGTTGTCAAGGGAGGAAAGAGGGGTGTGTGTGTATGTTGGTGTGTAATGTGTGTGTGTGTGTGTGTGTGTGTGTGTGTGTGTGTGTGTGTGTGTGTGTGAAAAAGAAAGGGCCTTTTGATTAATGCGACAATCACGAACTGACCTCTGCACCCGGCAGGGAAGCTGTCTATTTTGTATTCAATATTTAATCATGTGATAAAGTACAGAGGGAGGCTCCGCGAGGGCCATTCATCAATCCCATCTTGGGGCCTCGCCGGGGCCCTGGCCGCCGCCACGGGCGTGCGCTGCACTGCCTGCTCCGCCGAGCCGCCGGCTAATTAAAGTGCGGAGGTGTGCGGCCACTAATAGGGTTTTCCGGTGCGTGTTCATTCTCTCTGTGCTCTCCCCCCCGCACCCCTCCCTCTCTCCCCCCGCACTGTTACACACCCCCCCCTCTCTCCCCCTCCTCTCTCCCCCCGCACTGTTACGCACCCCCCCCTCTCTCCCCCTCCTCTCTCCCCCCGCACCCCTCCTCTCTCCCCCCGCACTGTTACGCACCCCCCCCCTCTCCCCCTCCTCTCTCCCCCCGCACCCCTCCTCTCTCCCCCCGCACTGTTACGCACCCCCCCTCTCTCCCCCTCCTCTCTCCCCCCGCACTGTTACGCACCCTCCCTCTCCCCCCACACCCCCCCTCTCTCCCCCCGCACTGTTACGCACCCCCCCCTCTCCCCCCCCCCTCCCCCCCCCCTCTCCCCCGCACTGTTACACACCCCTCCCCCCGCACACTGTTACACCCCCCCTCTCTCCCCCCGCACTGTTACGCACCCTCCCTCTCCCCCCACACCCCCCCTCCTCTATCCCCCGCACTGTCACACACACACCCTCTCTCCCCCTCCTCTCTCCCCCCCCCCTCTCTCCCCCCGCACTGTTACGCACTGTTACGCAGTGGAGAGATGGTGTGGGAGGCGGGTGGGAGGGAGCTGGAGGGGTTTGTGAGGTTTGTGGTGGTGGAGAAGGGTGCTGCAGAAATGTCAAATGAGCCTCCACCATTTGCAGCTATGTGAGAGAAATTAATTTCATGTCGGAGTAGGTGGGAAGCCTGATATCGCTGTTACCGACCCCCCCGCCCCCCTTCTTGTAAGTCGAATGCTGTAAGAGTAATTTACTCAGGTCTAGTTTGCAGAGAGTTGCCAAAATCACAGCTACATTATCTAATAATCAACACTATTTGTGCTATGTCAGTTTCATCAGACATAAAAATATACAAGCCACTCAGCCCACTCCCACTAATGCAGTGACACTCATTTACTCTGCTGCTCTGGCGTGCGCCGTCTCGTTCTTTTATCTCCTGGAGGACGTTATAAACATCGGGCGCGCGCAGTGATGTCGGCGAGAGGGAAAAAAGAAGCTGGGAGGCCTCGTATAAACGGTTGTAAATCTGACGGCGTGAAAGCGGCGTCTACTTCCAGCGCGAGACACCTGGGGCGAGCATGAGGCGGCCTCCATTATTTAATTGCTGACATAAACACACCGCCCTCCACCCCTCACCCCCACCCCCAGCTCTTCCTCTTCATCCCCATCCTCCTCTTCCTCATGCTCCGCCTCTCCATGTCCAGACCCCTCTCGCTCTCCACACTGATATCTGCTGCTCAGAGTGCCGACACCGGGTCCAGACTGACATAGCGCCAACACCCAACACCGGGTCCAGATTGACACAGCACCGACACCGGGTCCAGATTGACATAGCACCGACACCGGGTCCAGATTGACATAGCACCGACACCGGGTCCAGATTGACAGAGCACCCACACCGGGTCCAGATTGACAGAACACCCACACCGGGTCCAGATTGACATAGCACCGACACCGGGTCCAGATTGACATAGCACCCACACCGGGTCCAGATTGACAGAGCACCCACACCGGGTCCAGATTGACATAGCACCGACACCCAACACCGGGTCCAGATTGACATAGCACCGACACCGGGTCCAGATTGACACAGCACCGACACCGGGTCCAGATTGACACAGCACCGACACCGGGTCCAGATTGACAGAGCACCCACACCGGGTCCAGATTGACAGAACACCCACACCGGGTCCAGATTCGCCGTCTGATAAATAGTTTGTCATGCAGATTAAATGGACACACTGCAGGACAAATAAATTAAAAAATCTTTCTCCTAAAACCTCGCCTTGTGCAGTCTGCTCCTGTGTCGGGGCAGACTGAGCGATGCACATATTAACTAATACTGTGCTGGGTGCCACCACTGGCCAGGGCGCTTGCTATGTTGTTTGGGTAGCTGAGGAGGATAATCAGATTAGGCCTGTCACTTGATGTATGGCTTTTCCTGCGTCATTTTGGGCTGTGTGACATTTTTCTGTTTAAAAACCAGGAAGAAAAGGAACAGAGAGCGAGAGTTAGAGAGAGAGAGTTAGAGAGAGAGAGAGAGAGAGAGAGAGAGAGAGAGAGAGAGAGAGAGAGAGAGAGAGAGAGAGAGAGAGAGAGAGAGAGAGAGAGAGAGAGAGAGAGAGAGAGAGAGAGATCAAAGTGGCAAACAGGGTGGGGGTGTGTGGAGGGAGTGACAGAATGGGGGAATGAGAATGGGGGAGAAAATATGTGTGTGTGTGTGTCTGTGTGTGTGTGTGTGTGTGTGTGTGCGTGTGTGTAAGAGAGAGAGAGAAAGAGAGAGAGAGAGATAGAGAGAGAGAGAGAGAGAGAGAGGCCTATCTTGGCACAAGGGACAGCAAATTGCTGCTAAACATCTCCATTACGGCTCCTCTTTAATTAAACCCACATGTGACCGTGCCACTCCTCACTTCCGACCACCCCACCATGTTGCCTGGGAAACCCATCGCCCCGGTAACCAGGAGGGGAAGTATTGGGTTACCCCTGGAGACCGTGCACTCTTCCTCTGTGAGAAGAACAAACACACCGTGGCCCAGAGGGACGGATCGCGAGGGCCACGGCGCTCACAGGGTTAACTCAACGCAGTCCTCTTAACCCCTCGCTAATCCCTGCCAATTTAAGGGGATATGGGAGACGCCGCAAAGCATGCTGGGAGTCTGGGCGTCTCTGGCAGCCCTCGTCCTCTCCCGCTCCCCTCAGACTGCCGTTCCCATCGTGACAGACGGCGCGTGAAGCCTGCGCCTCTCCGTCACGGCGAGGAGCAAATAAAGAGGGGATATGGAGGACAGGAGGGAGGGAGCAAATAAAGAGGGGATATGGAGGACAGGAGCGAGGGAGCAAATAGAGAGGGGATATGGAGGACAGGAGCGAGGGGAGCAAATAGAGAGGGGGATATGGAGGACAGGAGCGAGGGAGCAAATAAAGAGGGGATATGGAGGACAGGAGCGAGGGAGCAAATAAAGAGGGGATATGGAGGACAGGAGCGAGGAAAACAGAGGAGCCCAAGGGGAGAACAACAGGAGTGCAGAGCAGAGGTGGAGATGAAGAAGTGAAATCTCAGAGGTCAGGGAAGTGTCAATGGGAACATCTGCCCAATACAACTCCTTCAGGAACTCTCTCTCTCTCTCTCTCTCTCTTTCTCTCTGTCTCTCTCTCTCTATCTATCTCTTGCTCTCTCTCTCTTTCTGCCTCTCTCTCTCTGTTTCTTTCTGTCTCTGTCTCTTGCTCTCTCTCTCTCTCTCTCTCTCTTTCTGCCTCTCTCTCTCTCTTGCTCTCTCTCTTTCTATCTATATCTTGCTCTCTCTCTGACTCTCTCTCTTTCTGCCTCTCTCTCTCTCTTACTCTCTCTTTCTCTGTCTCTTTCTGTCTCTCTGTCTCTCACTTGCGTCCACACACAAACACACAAACATACGCACACACCCCACACACACACACATTCTTGACAGCATTTTGCACTTTGCACTTTAAGCAATTTGCACTTTAAGAACGTAAATACAGAAAAAAACATCAGCCAACAAGCGTTAGCCCCAAGGTAACCAAAGCTGTTCTGATGGTGCCACTGAGGAGTAGCCTTTGCAAGCCAAGGGAGCCAAAGCTGTTGCAGATGGTGCCACTGAGGAGTAGCCTTTGCAAGCCAAGGGAGCCAAAGAGCAAAGCAGTCAACATTCAATCTGTGTTTCACGTTCAGAGTTTCAATCAGGTCTGCACCAAAGGCTCTGAGAAACTCAGAGGACTTACCCCAGACCCCAAACAGCCCCGGTCACAAAAGAAGGGCCCCTGCTGGTCACGCTGACTGACGGCCACAATGCTCAACCGGGAAACTGCAACTGCTGCGCCAGCCGCCCACACATATACACACACACACACACACACACACTCACACACACACACACCCTTCCTCATTACATTATAAAGGAAGAAGAAAAAGTGAAAGCACCACCCATAGAAAGCAAAAGCAGAAGGAGAAGCTGAAAAATGTGTGTGTTTGTGTGTGTGTGTGTGTGTGTGGGTGTGTGTGTGAGTGTGTGTGTGTGTGTGTCTGTGTGTGACAGAGGGAAAGAAGTGTGTGGCAGTGTGTGGCTGCCTGGATTAGCTGTTGCACACACAGCCTTCACACCCCCATACACCATAACCACAGCACTTCACCAGGCTGAGAAGCCCTACGTGTAGTATAAGTGTGTGTGTGTGTGTGCGTGTGTGTGCATGCATGTGTGTGTGTGTATGTGCATAATTGTGTGAGTGTGTGAGTGTGTGCGTGTGTGCGATAATGAGACAAATTCATGCAGTGGTTTAGTAAGAGATACCATCACATTCCTTTTAAGGCAAGGCTGATTATATACATACATATATACATGTATACATAGCCTGCGTTCTGTTAGGTTTCACAAAAACCTGAAATGTTTACGGCAAAGTTTGCTCACATAACCAAGTAAGCAGTTTTATGTCACTTTCACAGGCGCCAGAGTTATCCTCATAAACAGATCGTGTTTAAAGAAGCCGCATCTCTCGAGCCATTTTTCCCCCAAGCTGTCTCCATTTCAAGTGTTTTTACATTTGTCATTGCGGGAGAAATAATAAAAAGCAAATGCAAAAGCTTCACTGTAAACAGAAAAGTGCTGCTTTGGAACCCATTTAAAATACAGTACTAACAAATACTTACAGAAACTTTTTTTAAAAATGAAGGCAACGCCTTGCGCTTTTTATCTAACATTTGCTTATGAGACATAGGGCAAGAAAAACAAAAATAAAATCATGCAAATCAGCAAGTTAGACCAGCATAAAAAGATGAATGCAGCGTGCTGTTTAACTGTTTAATAGCTGGCGCTACGCAGCATGTTTAGCAGCACTATGGCAGCCTGCTTGTGCTCAGACTGGGTGCAGCCATCTACGGCCTTCCCTTCAGTTCCACAGTAATGCAGCACAGAGCTTAAGTCTGAGAAGAGGCCTGATAAAGTGATGTCTTGTGAAAATGTGCAGTGTTCTGCTAGTGTGTGTGTGTGTGTGTGTGTGTGTGTGTGTGATAATGTGCAGTGTTCTGAGAGGTGAAGGTGTTGTGACCAGTAGATCAAGTGGCCCCAGGTGGTGTGTGTGTGCCTATGTGCGTGTATGTGTGTGCATGTGTGTGTGTGTTTGTACACTGTAAATATCTGTAGCATGGCGCTCCATGTGTTTCTGTAATGTGTGTGTGTCTATGTGTGTGCATGTGTGTGTATGTGTGTGCATATGTGTGTGTGTGTGTTTGTACAGTGTAAATATCTGTAGCATGGTGCTCCATGTGTTGCTGTAATGTGTGTGTGTCTATGTGTGTGTGTGTGCATGTGTGTGTGTGTTTGTGTGTGTGTGTTTGTACACTGTGAATATCTGCCGCATGTTGCTCCATGTGCAGCTGAAGCTCATTAGTGTGTGTGTGTCTAGTGTGTGTCTAGTGTGTGTGTGTCTTGGGGCGATCGCCACTCCAGCGGCGGTGACAGAAAGGGGCGATTGGTAGGGGGTGGGGGGTGGTACCTCAAATCCCCCCAGAATCCGCCTGAGCCTTATCAGATGCTGTGTGTGTGTATGAATGTCTGTGTGTGTGCGTGTGTGTGTGTTTGTGTGTGTGTGTGTGTGCTATGCACAAGCCTTATCAGATGCTGGAGCTGCTCCTGCAGGTTTTCCCTGAGTGCTACACACACACACACACACACACACACACACACCCTGGCAGAGTGCTTGAGGCTTTCCCTGAGCGCTGCAGTAAAGCCAATGGACACTTCTGAGTTGAGTCAGGGCCACATGTGCACACACATGCACTGGCACACACACACACACACACACACACACACACACACACACACACACACACACACACGTCGTGAACACACACGCACACATATGTGCACACACACACACTGCCGCACACACATAAACATACACGCATGCACATGCACTGGCACACACACACGCACGCACGCACGCACACACACACACACACACACACACACATATACAAAGACACTACCACACACAGAGAGACACACATCTGCACAAACAAACACACACACACACATGCACACACACACACCCTCACACACACACCCTGTCAGAACACTGCTGTTATCTGTAGGGAGGATGTGGGAGTCATCTCTTCGCAGGAAACCACGTCATGTCATCCAACAGGAAATGACCTTTGACAGTACATGCACACACACACACACACACACACACACACACACACACACACACACACACACACTCCTTCAGTGATCCCACCAGTCAGTGTGCAAAGAGGCACAGGATATGGAAGCCTCTCTGCCCCTCTCACTCTTTGTTTCTCTAGCTTTCTCTCCATTGTGTGTGTGTGTGTGTGTATGTATATGTGTATGTGTATGTGTATGTGGATGTGTATGTGTATGTGTGTGTGCGTGTGCGTGCGTCTGTGTGTGTGTGTGTGTGTGTGTGTGTGTGTGTGTGTGTGTATGTATATGTATATGTGTATGTATATGTATATGTGTATGTGTATGTGTATGTGTATGTGCATGTGAGTGTGTGTGTGTATGTGTATGTGTATGTGTGTGTGTGTGTGTGTGTGTGTTTGCCTCATCTTTCACTCCTGACAGAATCACATGGCAGCAAAAAATATTAGTCCACTTCAGTGGTGATGACAAAAGGTTACTTCCTGTGAGTGCGCTGAAAGGGCCATCTTTTAGCTCTGATTATTTTACGCGTAATTATGATTAACTAACCTGTTTCAATTCACTGCTTGCCACACTGACATTGACTAATCTACAAGCAATAAATAGAGAGAGAAAGAGAGAGAGAGAGAGAGAGAGAGAGAGAGAGAGAGAGAAGCAGTATGGAGAGAGAGAAAGACAGAAAGAGAGAAAGGGAGGGAGAGGGAGGGAGAGACAGAAAGTCAGAAAGAGACAGAGAGAGACAGATAAAGACTGAGAGACAAGGAGAGAAAAAGAGAAAGCGAGAGAGAGATAAAGAAAGACTGAGAGACAAGGAGAGAGAAAGAGAACGAGAAAGAGAGAGAGAACACACACTCCTCTCTTCCACTCGTTTGTCATCTTCTCTTTCCCTTTCTCTGCCCTTCGTGTGAGGATTTAGTCTCCTCTTCTTTATGCTCCTCCCCTCCCCTATTCCTTCTCTCCTCTCCTCCTCCTCCTCTCCCCTCCTCCTCCTCCTCTCCTCTCCTCTCTTCTCCTCCTCCTCCTCTCCTTCTCTCCTCTCTTCTCCTCCTCTCCTCTCCTCCTCCTCTCCTCTCTTCTCCTCCTCTCTTCTCCTCTCTTCTCCTCCTCCTCTCCTCTCCTCTCCTCCTCCTCCTCTCCTCTCCTCTCTTCTCCTCCTCCTCTCCCCTCCTCCTCCTCTCCTCTCCTCTCCTCCTCCTCTCCTCTCCTCCTCCTCTCCTCCTCTCTTCTCCTCCTCCTCCTCTCCCCTCCTCCTCCTCTCCTCTCCTCTCTTCTCCTCCCCTCCTCTCCTCTCCTCTCCCCTCCTCCTTCTCTCCTCTCCTCTCCTCTCCCCTCCTCCTCCTCTCCTCTCCTCTCCTCTCCCCTCCTCCTCCTCTCCTCTCCTCTCTTCTCCTCCTCATCTCCTCTCCTCTCCTCTCCTCTCCTCTCCTCTCCTCTCCTCTCTTCTCCTCCTCCTCTCCTCTCCTCTCCTCTCTTCTCCTCCTCCTCTCCCCTCCTCTTCCTCTCCTGTCCTCTCCTCTCCTCTCCTCTCTTCTCCTCCTCCTCTCCTCTCCTCTCCTCTCTTCTCCTCCTCCTCTCCCCTCCTCTTCCTCTCCTGTCATGTCCTCTTCTTCTCTCTTTTCTCCTCCTTCTCTCCTATACATAGTGATGTTGAGAGCAGCAGGAATGCAGGGCACAGGAGAGGAGAGGAGAGGAGAGGAGGAGAGGGCAAGCAGAGGAGGCTTGTAGCCCAGAGCCCCGCACTGATAGATAGATAGATAGATGGATGGATGGGATGGATGGATGGATGGATGGATGGATGGATGGATGGATGGATGGATGGATGGATGGATGGATGGATGGATGGATGGATGGATGGATGGATGGATAGATAGATAGATAGATAGATAGATAGATAGATAGACAGACAGACAGACAGACAGACAGACAGACAGACAGACAGACAGACAGATAGATAGATAGATAGATAGATAGATAGATAGATAGATAGATAGATTGATAGATAGATTGATAGATAGATAGGTGAAGTGGAAGATAGATGGGCGTGGTGTCTGGTGTTTTTCTGCTCCTGGAAAATCCTGGGAAGCTTGCGGTGGGGGATTGCAGAGGCCGGAGTGAGCACAGTGAGGTGGAGGTGGAGGGGGGAGGTGGAGGGAGAGGTGGAGGTGTAGGGAGAGGTGGAGGTGGAGGTGTAGGGAGAGATGTAGTGAGGTGGAGGTGGAGGGAGAGGGTGGAGGTGGAGGGGGAGGTGGAGGTGGAGGTGGACATGTAGGGAGAGGTAGAGGTGGAGGTGGAGGCGTAGGGGGAGATGGAGGTGTAGGGAGAGGTGGAGGTGGAGGTGTAGGGAGAGATGTAGTGAGGTGGGAGGTGGAGGGAGAGGTGGAGGTGTAGGGGGAGGTGGAGGTGTAGCGAGGGGATGGAGGCGTAGGGGGAGATGGAAGGTTGTAGGGAGAGGTGGAGGTGGAGGTGTAGGGAGAGATGTAGTGAGGTGGAGGTGGAGGTGGAGGAGAGGTGGAGGTGGGAGGGGGAGGTGGAGGTGGAGGTGGAGGTGGACATGTAGGGAGAGGTAGAGGTGGAGGTGGAGGCGTAGGGGGAGATGGAGGTGTAGGGAGAGGTGGAGGTGGAGGTGTAGGGAGAGATGTAGTGAGGTGGAGGTGGAGGGAGAGGTGGAGGTGTAGGGGGAGGTGGAGGTGTAGCAAGGGATGGAGGTGTAGGGGGAGGTGGAGGTGTAGGGGGAGGTGGAGGTGTAGGAGGTGGAGGGAGAGATGTAAGGAGAGATGGAGTGAGCACAGTGAGGTGGAGGTGTAGGGAGAGGTGGAGGCGTAGGGAGAGGTGGAGGTGTAGGGAGAGGTGGAGGTGTAGGGAGAGATGTAGGGAGAGATGTAGGGAGAGGTGGAGGTGTAGGGGAGGTGGAGGCGTAGCGAGAGATGGAGGTGTAGGGGGAGGTGGAGGTGTAGGGGGAGGTGGAGGTGTAGGGAGAGATGTAGGGAGAGGTGGAGGTGTAGGGAGAGGTGGAGGTTGTAGGGAGAGGCGGAGGTGGAGGGAGAGATGGAGGTGGAGGTGGAGGGAGAGATGGAGGTGTGTAGGGAGAGATGTAGGGAGAGGTGGAGGTGTAGAGTTAGACAGACATGCAGATATGGAGTCATATGGAGTGTATAATATGGAGTCATATGGAGTCATATGGAGTGTATAATATGGAGTCATATGGAGTGTATAATATGGGAGTGTATAATTATGGAGTGTCTTGCATTAATAACAGGAGAGATAACAGCAGCATGAGCCCATACACACACACACACACATACATACACACAGACACAAAGACACACATACACACACACACACACACACACACACATACACACACATCCACACACACACACGCACAACACACGACATACACACAGACAAACACACACACACACACACGACACACATACACACATACACACAGACACCCACACACACACACACACACATACACACAGGTAAATTAGCAGAAAGGCAGGTACAGGTAGGTACGCTGTCTGCCTGCTGTGCAACACCTTTTTATGGTGTGTGTGTGTGTGTGTGTTTGTGTGTGTGTATGCCAGCAAATCTTCACAAAATAGGTCCAATTCCTCCAAAATGGCTGAGACTTTCAACAAAGACAAATCAAACAGATGCAAGGATTCATTCTTCTCCAGAAAACTTGAGTCCAAAGAACACTGTGAAGGTGTTGAATGTCTATCCTCCACAGTATCTCTCCCGTCTCATGCCCCAGCAATACCCCCCCCCCCCCCCCCAGCCCCCTCCACAATATCTCTACCCCCCCCCCCGCCCCAGGCCTCCTCCACAATAACCCCCCCCCCCCCCACCCCCCTACAGCCTCCTCCACAATACCTCTACCCCCCCCCGCCACAGCCTCCTCCACAATATCTCTGCCGTTACATGCCCCAGCACTACCCCAGTCTGTGTTGTGTATTTATCCACTGGTGTGGCAGTCAGAGCCACCTAGCGTGCCCCAGCCCAGCGATCGCCCCCAGGCCCCTCCACAGTGCCTCCCCCCCCTCCTCCAGTACCTCTGTGGGCCCTTATCTCCTCCGCTGGGGCCATTAGCCGCAGCTCTTCAGAGAGTGAAGTGCTGGCTTGTTATTAGCATGTCGTTAGCGACGGGGTTAGCGCCGGTCCACTCAGGGCAGAGAAATGTTTGCACGAGGCGGGGTCTCTCTTTAGCGGCGCTCGGGGGGCAAATGTCTCTCGGCACCATGAGGTGTGTGTGAGGGTGGTGTGTGTGTGGGTGTGTGTGTGCAGCTGGCCAACAGGCCGTCCTGAGAGTGTGTGAGGTGAGCCTGTGCATGCTAAGCGCTAACAGAGCGATAGCGCTGGCGTGTGGGCTAATCTGTGCAGGGCGTGCTCTGGAGGGGGGCTCCTAAGGGCTTGGGGTGGTGATGGAAAGCAGAGACGCGCATGCAAAGAGGGTCATGGCACTGAACCACAGCCAAAAGCAGCAGTGCTGATACAGCTGCCTAGCCTGGTAAACCCGCCCCTCGCACTTTATTTCATTTTTGTGCAGAGGGTCTGGAACAGAGACCGTCAGAAACGATTTGCTGGAGGTGTGGACTCTGCTGAAGTTTTAAAAAGTGCATCTGCCTTTACCCAATCGCTAACGCCTGGTCTTCACATATGCAATTAGCCTACCTACGCACTACAATTCAAATGTAGCACACAAGGTCAACGTCACAGCTAACGAACACACCCTCTGTTCGCTGATTGGAGCGGTCGTGCTGGAAGTCCCCAAATGCTCCCCAATTGGATTGTCTTGCTGGGGGCCGACTACATGACCCTCAACATATTCCGGTCCAGGACCCTCTGTACAAAATGAAATGAAGTACGAGGGGCGGGTTTACCAGGCTAACAGCTGCCCTGGCTCTGCTCAAAAGCCCCTCTGCTGAAAATGCACCCCTCTGCTGGAAATGCCCCCCTCTGCTGAAAATGCCCCCCCTGCTGAATAATGCCCCCCTCTGCTGGAAATGCCTCCCCTGCTCAAATGCCCCCCTGTGCTGGAAATGCCCCCCTCTGCTGGAAATGCCCCTGCCTGCTTGCGAGCAGCTGTGAGCATATTAAATACTAATGGTTGTCTCAGAAAGTGGAAATACACAGTGAGGCCAAAGAACATCTTTCAAAAAAGGGATTCCTTGTGTCTGTATGCATGTCTGTGTGTGTGTGTGTGTGTGTGTGTGGGTGTGTTTGTGTGTGTGTCAGTATTTGTGTGTGCGTATCTGTGTGTGTGTGGGTGTGTGTGTGTAAATGTGGGTGTGTGTGTGTGTGTGTAAATGTGTGTGTGTGTGTGTGTGTGTGTGTGTGTGTGTCGGGGGGTGTGGTGCACCCCAGATGGTGTTCCTCAGCACCACATCATAAACAAGTGTTCTGAGCGGAAACAAATGTCCGAACCCGAGCGCAGGGTCCCATCCATTGGAGCAGGCGCCCCATGCTGGCCTGGAGATCTAAACACACACACACACACACACACACACACACACACACTCAACACACACACACACACACACACACACACACACACACACACACACACACACACACACACACACACACACGCACATCTGAGATCTAAACATGACATCACATCCAATCTAATCACGCCCACTGTTGCCATGCCCAGTGAGTCTAACACTTTCCAGCCTGCAGCACATTTTCCCCTGATGAGCCCAAAAACAAGCTTTCCCCCTCACTCCTCTCCTCTCCTCTCCTCTCCTCTCCTCTCCTCTCCCTCTTCCTGCTCTCCACTCTCTCTTTTCCTCTCGTTTCCTCTCCTCTCCTCTCCTCTTTTCCCCTGATGAGCCCAAAAAACAAGCTTTCCGCTCACTCCTTTCCTCACTCCTCTCCTCTCCTCTCCTCCCTCTCTTCCTGCTCTCCACTCTGTCTTTTCCTCTCCTCTCTATCTCCTCTCCTCCCTCTCCTCTCTTCTCTTCTCTTTTCCTCTCCT
>CM050216.1:36996242-37051242 GCA_027475355.1 Coilia nasus | reverse complement strand
AGCCAGCCCCATAAACGAGTGGCGGTTGTCAATCTTAGGCCCTATGGCAGGAAGAGAGACCCTGACAACCCGCAAAAAACTGTGTGTGCTTGATCGGTGTGTGTGTGTGTGTGTGTATGTGTGTGTGTGTGTGTTTGTGTGGGCGCAGGCACATATGCACATGTTGGGTCAACATGTATGTGGTGTGTGTGTGTGTTTGTGCACATGTGCACATGTTGGGTCAGTATGTATTTAGTGTGTGTGTGTGTGTGTGTATCTGTGTAGGTCACTATGTTTGCATGATCGTGCTTAAGTGTGTGTGTGTGTGTTCATGCCACACTGAAAGAGAACAGAAGGAAAGACAGGAAACAGAACGAAAAGAAAAAAGAGACATAAATCAGAAGCACATGCAGCGTAGATGCCCTTTTCAGATCAAAGCTGACGTCCCGATAGAGACTCAGAGCGCTGTCAAAACAATAGACCCTGACCACCACACAATCACTGCCTCGCCTTCCTGAGCATGTCCGTCAAAGAGCCCGTACTGCACGCATTCAAATCGGCCGCTGCAGCAGCCGTAACAAACAGCAGATTAGTGGCCGGGGAAAAGGCACGGGGGAAGCACGAGTGAGTGAGTGAGTCACTGCTGTGGAATGAAGGTACATGTCACGACGCACTCGAGCCCCCTCTGCTCCGCAGGTGGTGCCTATGGCGGGTTATCGTAACACGCAGACGTACAGGCACGGCAGACGTGCAGGCACGGCACGGGCCCAGTGTGGCCCCCTGATTACAGCCCAGGGACTAGTGATTATCGCCAGACACCCAGGGTGACCCGACGCTGAGTCCCGAAACATTACGACATGCGGATGTGCTTTCGGATGCGTTTCGACATCCGGCTGGAGTTCCCGACGGCAGAATGTGTCTGAGTCAGTGCTAGTTTAGCGAAAACACACAGTACGTGTGCACCTATGAAGAGCACCTTTGGGAAAAGACATTTCAGCCTTCCTGACTACAAACCTTATTTTAGCATGCTACTGCTTGGGAGAGGACTTTCATTAGCTTTCACTAGCTTTCATTATTATTTCTATACTAGTATCAGTATCTAGTATTGACTAGAGTCAATCTTCCTGAGTCAGTGGTCCACAGTCCTGAGCGCTGAGTACTAAGTACTGAGTACTGAGTACTGAGTCCTGAGTCCTGAGTACTGAGTCCTGAGTCCTGAGTACTGAGTCCTGAGTTCATACTAAGCTAATTGTGCAGACCTGCTCCATTGCTGGCTGATGCATTACAAGTGCTGGCCCATGCATTAGCAAAATGCCCTGAGAAAGGCTGAGCCTGGTAAACACGACTGTGACATTTGTGTCCACATTTTCACTGAAAAACAGTTGTCTTGGGAGTAGAGCACTCCTGTTGTTTGTAAGCGTGCCTGTTTTTTTGTAACTACTTGATGCCGTGACAGGCATTGCAGACTGTAGTGAGCTTGATGCAGTGACAGGGCATCGCAGACTGTAGTGAGCTTGATACAGTGACAGGCATTGCAGACTGTAGTGAGCTTGATGCAGTGACTGGGCATCGCAGACTGTAGTGAGCTTGATACAGTGACAGGGCATCGCAGACTGTAGTGAGCTTGTGGTGAAGCTGCCAAGGGCCCACGTTAATAACCTGGCAGCAGAATGGGCAAAAGATCAGCAGCTAATCATCCAGGAATGACCTCCAGCACGGTGTGGTCACGTTACCCACGTTAAATCCAGTGCTGGTGCCAATCAGATGTGAATGCCTAGCTCTGGAGCCAATCAGACGTGAATGCTGAGCTCTGGAGCCAATCAGATGTGAATGCTGAGCTCTGGAGCCAATCAGATGTGAATGCTGAGCTCTGGAGCCAATCAGATGTGAATGCTGCAGCTCTGGAGCCGCCCCCTCGCATTGGACGCATGTGATCAGGCAAGAGTGACAGCTAAGCGTGAGAAGCGAGAAAGGTTCTTTCTGTGACTGCTTTTTGAAGTGCACTTTTTCCCTGCAGTTCATTCCTTCTGGATTAAATAATTAGATACAGAAATCAGTTCCAGGGCTCAGACCGTTATCAGCTGCAAATGAGCGTGTAGAATATAATATGCAGACTGGAAGGTTTGTCTCACTTGCGACACCCAAAGTAGATGTATAACTGTGCCCCATCTGTAAACACTTCATAATTACTCTAATTACTCTCTGGCATTAGCCACAGTGTTTTAATGTCATCTTGCAAAGATTTGGAATTTGCCTTTTCTGCAGTTTCAAAAACGTTATTTCTGGGAAAGCTACGCTAATGGTTACCGAGCAGAGATTAGCAGGTCCCGACTTACGCAACCCTGCATACCACGACCCAAAGGCAGTGATGAAAGACATCTCATAAAGTATACGACTGCAGGCTACTGAGTGGATGAAAGAGACTAGATAGTGGAAAAGCCCCTGAAACTAACATGGTTATGGATAGCCCCATCACTCATCCCACGTCAAACTGTTGATATTCTGCTGATGGTTATGTCTCTCTCTTCATCTCTCTGGGTCTCGGGCTGGGTGATAAATCAGCAGGGTACAGCTTTTTCCCCTTGTCAGTGTGTTAAATCACAAACTAGTGGATTCTGGAGCCTCTCACACCGACTACTTGATGTGTGTGTGTGTGTGTGTGTGTGTGTGTGTGTATGTGTGCGTATGAGTGTGTGTAAGAGTGTGTGTATGAGTGTGTTGGTGTGTGTTTACATGTGTGTTTATATGTGTGTGTGTGTGTGTGTGTGTGTGTATAAGTGTGTGTATGACAGAAAGAGAGATAGATACACTAAAGAAGTAAAGACACACAGCCAGTAAACACCCCATAGCAGCTGCCCTGCATTACAGCTGCCACATTCTAAATCAGCCACTCTGTCGAAACATCTGAATGATATGCCAACTCCCACTCACACGACTCACACAAACACACACTCTAACACCACACACAAACACACACAAACACACAGCGGGTGGAGAGTGTGGGCCATTACTGCCCCGACCAGCCACCAGTGTATACGCTACACATTAGCATTCCCATTCTGCACCGCTGATTTAAAAGGTGAGCTAAATCCCTGGTAACGAGGAACAGACCCCGGACATTTGCAGGTTTTCACACAAAGACCAATCAGAGACATCACTGGTTAACCTCAAAGTCGGTAAATTCGATCAAAAGTAACCTTTCACAACATGGGTCTGGTGTATTTGCTGCAAGAAAACAGACTCTCCAAACATGGCCGACAGGAGTGGACAGCTGCTGTGCAGTTGCCTCAGATCAGAGGAAGAGCTTATCTTGCCCATGATAAGGCTAATGAGAATGTTTTTGGGGATCCAATCACACGTGTTTACGACCCTCTCCGCAGCGATTTTGACACGGCCGGAACTGTGCAAAGGTTACCAGAGGTCGGGTGGGTAGAAAACACTCAAGATTTGGATTCCAAGTCAACTGAACCTCAGCAAAAATACACAGATCAAATTACACCTAATTGCACTAAATGTCTATTTCCTTTGTGGCTCAAATACACAAGTGTCAGTTTGGGACTAATGTGTACTGCAGTTCCGTAAAATGCTCAAATGGTGCAGAGGTTTAGTAGATACATCATTACAGCGTTTATGTGGGAATGTTGGTGTGTGTCCATTTTAATTATCTGAGTGTAATTCAAGGGCTTCGGCACCCCAAATAACAAAAATACTCCTCTCTTCTCCTGATTCTTTGGCTTGTTTTTCCCCCTGGCATCAGTACTTTCTGGAGCACAAGTCAGTGAGAGTCAGTGAGAGTTAGTGGGAGTCAGTGAGTCAGTGAGAGTCAGAGAGAGTCAGTGAGAGTCAGTGAGAGTTAGTGGGAGTCAGTGAGTCAGTGAGAGTCAGAGAGAGTCAGTGAGACAGTGAGAGTCAGTGGGGGTCAGTGGGGGTCAGTGGGGGTCAGTGGGGGTCAGTGAGAGTCAGTGGGGGTCAGTCGGGGTCAGTGGGGGTCAGTGGGGGTCAGTCAGCTGCATTAAGATGCTGCAGAGTGGACGTGCTGGAAAGCAGCAGTCCCTGTCTTAGGAGTGTGTGTGTGTGTGGGTGTCCATATGTGTGTGTACGTGTATCTGTGTGTGTTTGTGTGTGTACATGTGTGTCTGTGTGTGTGTGTGTGTGTGTGTCTCATTTTCTCTCTGCTGTTTTCCAAGGCCACAGAAACTGTCGGTTTGGCTCCTGAAGCGAGACATGATGTGTGCATACCCTCCCTCGGGCAGGAAATACTTTTCCAGCAAGAATTAATTAATCCCATCAAATTGCCCTTCATTCCGCTGCTCGGCGCCCCATTTGTCCATCGGCAGGATCGCAGGTCACTTGATGAATTTGCCTTCGGGAGACAAGGCCTTTAGTGAGGGGGGACCTGTCAATACAGGTCATAGTGATGGAGTAATGTCTCAGTCCCCCAGTCATGCGCGTGCTGGCCTTGAGTGTTAGAGCTACTTGGATCCTGTGTTACGTGCAGGTTCTTAGAGCTACTTGGATCCTGTGTTACGTGCAGGTTCTTAGAGCTACTTGGATCCTGTGTTATGTGCAGGTTCTTAGAGCTACTTGGATCCTGTGTTACGTTTAGGTTGTTAGAGCTACTTTGATCCTGTAATACGTGCAGGTTCTTAGAGCTACTTGGATCCTGTGTTATGTGTAGGTTGTTACAGCCACTTGGATCCTGTGTTATGTGTAGGCTGTTAGAGCCACTTGGATCCTGTGTTCTGTGCAGGTTGGCCTTGAGGGAGCTACTTGTGGTCCTGTCTCTGAGAGACTGGCCGAGATGACTGCACATGCTCAAGGAAACCCTGCTGAAGAAGCACCACTAACCCCAATGAACAGTCCAACTAGGGGCACTTGCGTGAGAAAAGCAAGTGAGCGAGAGGGTGAATCGAGACAATGTGTGTGTGTGTGTGTGTGTATATGTGTGTGTCTGTGTCTGTGTGTGTGTGTGTGTGTGTCTGTGTGTGTGTCTGTGTGTGTGTGTGTGTGTGTGTGTATGTTTGTGTGCGTGCATGAAGCTACTTAATATTACATGATGCAGACATGTAACATGGGTTATTTGTGTGTGTGTGTGTATGTGTGTGTGTGTGTGTGTGTGCGCGCGTGCATGAAGCTACTTAATATTACATGATGCAGACATGTAACATGTTTTATTTGTGTGTGTGTGTATGTGTGTGTGTGTGTGTGTGTGTGTGTGTGTGTGTGTGTGTGTGTGTGCGTGCGCGTGCATGAAGCTACTTAATATTACATGATGCAGACATGTAACATGTTTTATTTGTGTGTGTGTGTGTGTGTGTGTGTGTGTGTGTGTGTGTGTGTGTGTGTGTGTGTGTGTGTATCTGTGTCTGTTTCATGTAATATCAATGTAAACTCTCATATTTGTGCTGGGGATGGTGCATGTGTAGCTGTGAAATGGAACAGTTGAGTTGAGCGGTGTGCAGAGTGGCAAGGCTGTGAAATCAAGCACGTTGTTTGTCTGACCTGTAACCTAGACACCAGTCAGAAACACACACACACGCACACACACACACACATATAGACATACACACACACCAGTCAGTAACACACACACACACACACGCGCACAGACGCACACACAAACACACACACACACACCAGTGAGAAACACACACACACACACTGCCACAACATGCAGCTGTGCTCACAGCATTTTCCATTTTGGAGGAAAGTGAATGCTTGAGCATTTTTCACACAGCCTAATGACCATCTGATGGATTAACTCCCACCCCCACCCCCTTAGTCCCTATACGATGTGGAATATGTAACACAGGCACACACACACACACACGCGCACGCACGCATGCACACACACACACACACTGTCCTAGGGCTAGAAAGTACTGTTTTGTTTCCATCTGAAAGCTACCACTGCATGCTGGTTAATTTGGAGACAGTAAATATGTGTGTGTGTGTGTGTGTGTGTGTGTGTGTGTGTGTGTGTGTGTGTGTGTGTGTGTGTGTGGGTGTATTTGTGCACCAAAGTCTCTGACAGGAAGCTCCACTGACAGTCCTGTCCTCTACCTATCAACACACAGTACAGTAACACAGTGGCTAAGACAAGGTCAGACGCACCAAGCACTGATTGATGTGTGTGTGTGTTTGTGTGTGTGTGTGTGTGTGTGCTTGTGCATGCATGTGTGTGTGTGTACCAAATCAGTCAGCAGGCACATGTTTTTGTATGTCTGTCTGACTGAGGACATGCCTGTTTGTGCTAGTTACTTTGTGTGTGTGAGTGAGTGTGTGTGTGTGTGTGTGTTTGGATGCATGTGTGTTCCTATAGATGTATAGATAGACATGTAAACTATGTAGGAAGGCATACGGTGTGTGTGTGTGTGTGTGTGTTTGTGTGTGTGTGTGTGTGTGTGTGTGTGAGTGCATGTGTGTTCCTATAGATGTATAGATAGACATGTAAACTATGTAGGAAGGCATACAGTGTGTGTGTGTGTGTGTGTGTGTGTGTTTGTGAGTGCATGTGTGTTCCTATAGATGTATAGATAGACATGTAAACTATGTAGGAAGGCATACAGTGTGTGTGTGTGTGTGTGTGTGTGTGTGTGTGTGTGTGTGTGTGTGTGTGTGTGTGTGTGTGTGTGTGTGTGTGTGACATGTAAACTATGTAGGAAGGCATACAGTGTGTGTGTGTGTGTGTGTGTGTGTGTGTGTGTGTGTGTGTGTGTGTGTGTGTGTGTGACATGTAAACTATGTAGGAAGGCATACAGTGTGTGTGTGTGTGTGTGTGTGTGTGTGTGTGTGTGTGTGTGTGTGTGTGTGACATGTAAACTATGTAGGAAGGCATACAGTGTGTGTGTGTGTGTGTGTGTGTGTGTGTGTGTGTGTGTGTGACATGTAAACTATGTAGGAAGGCATACAGTGTGTGTGTGTGTGTGTGTGTGTGTGTGTGTGTGTGTGTGTGTGTGTGTGTGTGACATGTAAACTATGTAGGAAGGCATACAGTGTGTGTGTGTGTGTGTGTGTGTGTGTGTGTGTGTGTGTGTGTGTGTGTGACATGTAAACTATGTAGGAAGGCATGCAGTGTGTGTGTGTGTGTGTGTGTGTGTGTGTGTGTGTGTGTGTGTGTGTGTGTGTGTGTGTGTGTGTGACATGTAAACTATGTAGGAAGGCATGCAGTGACATCCAGCAGTGCACACAGCCAGTGTTGCATAGGGCAGTGTGCCCTCACACCCCTAAGGGCCGTCACACTCACGCTAAATCTTCTCTTGTCTAAATAGTAGTAAATCAAGCGCAAATTGGTCCCTTATCCTGTTACACACACACACACACACACACATACAGGCAGAGAGAGAGAGAGAGAGAGAGAGAGAGAGAGAGAGAGAGAGAGAGAGAGAGAGAGAGAGAGAGAGACACGCACACACACACACATAAAAACTCTCTCTTCTCGCAATCTTTCAGCCATCTTTTAGATGGCACACAGGTGATTTATCTGGGTCTTCCTCTCTAAAGAGGTAATTTACTGTAAATCCAAATGGAAATATAAATATAAACACACACACACACACACACACGTGCCATTTGAAGGACCTTTGCCTTCACAAAAACCCCTCAACTGTAGAGCAGAGAGACAGAGAGAGGGGGAGAGAGGCAGAGCTGGAGAGAGAGAGAGAGAGAGAGACAGACAGAAATAGTGAGCGAGAGGAAGAAAGAGAAAGACATAAAGAGACAGACAGACAGATAGACAGACATAATGAGAGAGAGAAA
Organism: Coilia nasus; assembly: GCA_027475355.1. Taxonomy (NCBI): domain Eukaryota; kingdom Metazoa; phylum Chordata; class Actinopteri; order Clupeiformes; family Engraulidae; genus Coilia; species Coilia nasus. The sequence goes on along the minus strand of CM050216.1, from coordinate 37,043,505 downwards.
GAGAGACAGAGAGACAGACAGATAGACAGACATAATGAGAGAGAGAGAGAGAGAGAGAGAGAGAGAGAGAGAGAGAGAGAGAGAGAGAGAGACAGACAGACAGAATGAGAGAGAGCAAGAGAGAAAGAGACAGACAGACAGACAGACAGACAGACAGACATAATGACAGAAAGCAAGAGAGAGAGAGAGAGAGCTTTAAAAGGGAGAAAGAGGGCAATCTGCTGCTGCTGCAGGGCCAAGCTGCATGGCTTGGTGATAAGACGACTTTAACAAGGGAGTGTAATCTTATCTGCTGAGGAAACACATTTCAGTGGCCGTACAAAGGCGGCGCGGTTATGGATGGAAATAGCCGTGATCAGGACAGTAAACAAAGCACCAGGAGAGGGCCAGGACTCACAATACACAACAAAACACACCGCTATAAATTCTTCTGCATCGTAAAAAAACAGCTACCACAATCTGCATTTCGACCATCATCTCCAACACGACTCCAAGACGTTTTGGGGTTAAAGGCAGCGGATGAATGAACAACTTCTGAGCATTTTTTTTCACCCCTAAATCCGATGAATTCTGACAGTATCCTTTAAAGAGCCAGTTCTCTCTCTCCCTCTCTCTCTGTCTCTGTCTCCGTCTCCGTCTCTCTCTCCCTCCCTCTCTCTCTAAGCCAGAGGGGATAATGGGAGGGTGGCCTAAAACATCTGCTGGAGAAGAATTTATTCCCTAAATCACTGTCATTAAATGCAGAATAAATTGTGCTGTGAGAGAGAAAAGAGCCTGGTGCCTGTTTCTGACATGTGGCAACATGAAACGGGGGGGGGGGGGGGCAGGAGAGGAGGGGGTGGAGGGAGAGGACCAGAAACAAAGACTACGGGGAGAGTGAAGAAAATGATTTGAAAGCCTGCCCTAACTGGAAACATCCCTGTCTATTTCGACAATGTTTTTATTAGCGATAGAACATGTTGCTATACATAACCTCTTTTATGCCTTTCAAAAGGGGCCTTACAAATTTAACCAGACAGTGTTTTGCTATTGCTCTTTCTCATTGTGTTTGAAATGTGCAATTACAGCAATACTGGCAACGCTCCATATTTGCTGTACTGGAAACAGGAGATCGCAGAGCGGAACGCCGGCTACGGAAACCTGTCCCCTGCAGTGTTAAGGTCATCTCTTTTTAAGGAAATGCTGCTTGCCATTTTGGCTACAAAGAGAGATCAGATGTGCTCCCCTGTTTCCCCTCACGTAAGATTTCACTGCTGAGTCAGGACACAGAGTGATGCATAAAGGAATATAATTGATGTTTTCAGTCCTGTGCTTTGCCTTGTAAACTTCAAAAGGCCCCTCGCGTCTCTTTTCCCTCTCTCTCTCTTCTTTCTGTGACAGGAAAGGGTGGAGGGGAAAAGCCCCTCGGCTAGTTTTTGTTTTCATGTTTTTATTGGAAAGCAAAACATCTTTGCGCTTCAAAAAAGCGCTTGTAGCATAACAATCATTAAACGGTGAACATCTATTAAGAGGAAATGTTTCATTTTTACGACCATATATAAAACTCATGGGCATCTGTCTCGATATTTTTCAACTATCTGTGTGGCACTAAACATCCGCAAATGTCAAGACAGTAGCCGATTAAAGCCCAAGACTGGCATGAATCTGACTGCTATTCTGACAAATAGTGTGTGTGTATGTGTGTGTGTGTGTGTGTGTGTGTGTTTGTGTGTGTGTGTTTATGTGTATGTGTATGCGACTTGATGGCCATGAGGAAGATGCTCGAGCGCGCCAGGCTCTGTTGAACTGCTTGAACTCTGTCTTGGTATTTCTGCCTGTTGTGAGGCTTACTTGTGAGGCCTCAGCGAGCCGTAATTTGTGATGGACATAAAGCAGTTCTAATCAGCCGACATCACAACAGCCCCCGGGGCAGGAACGTGACAGCCCACATACCCCTGGCAGCCCACACACCCCTGATCTGGGCCAGACCCGCCCCGGAGTCCACTCTTATCTCCAAACATTCCTGGCGAACCGATGACACCCGAGGTATGGAAAACCCCCTTTGGCTGAATTACGGCAGGTTTACACACAGCGTTAAAAACACCCTGCCCCGTCCTCGAGGTAGCAGGACCCTCAGCGTTATCCGTGTAAATATTAGTGTGGCCGAAACCGTACACATGCTGTTTACCCCCCCCCACGCCCAGATCCTACAGCAGGCCAGGCAGACGTCAACAAGAGCAATATCAGCTTTAACCTACACATTTAGATATTGGAGGTTTCCAAAAGATTCTTTTCTTTTCCATAGCTTATCTTATATCTCAACAACTGGATCGTTCCAGTGGAATAAACTGGATGAGCACACCTGTGTTAGTCATCCCACTGAGTGATACGGCACACATGAGTCACCGATGTTTGTGTGAACCGAAGGGAATATGAACCCAGAGTGAACCCAGAACATATTATATCATGCCGTGACTTTTGCTGCATATAATCTCAATTACAGCCAGAGTAAAAAATTATACATCATTTAGCACACTGCACACACATCTCCATATTACAGGTTACATATGGCTATTATATAACAGAGAGAGAGAGAGAAAGAAAGAGAGAGCAAGAGAGAGCTGCATCAAAGGTCAGGTTCACAGAATAACCCTGGAGAGAGATGATGAATGGCCGTCTTCACTATCCTTGCAGGAAGTTCAAAAACAAGCCCATAGACCCAAGAACAATGGGCGTGGGTGAGGTGTTAGGTGTTAGATGTTAGTTACATGCCTAAAAATACCCCTGTTTTAGCACGATGAAAACATGAGCGGGGTGTGTCGCGGTGGCTTCATGACACCGAAACATCTGTGTGAGTCCAGCGGCCAAGATAAAGACAGGAGGGGATGTGGGGACGAGAGGAGGGAAGTGAGCGAGCCTGAGAAGGGAAATCAGGAGGTAGCGGCACGACAGAAACACGTTGACGCTCCGCGCCTACATTAATGTAATTGCTGAAACTCTGTTTACACCATGCAGCTGTCTCACGTCGCTTGGCCATCTCCTAAGAGTAACTGGTAACTGCGCTCAGGATGACCCTAACATCCCTACCCACGGTAATGGATACGTCTGTGTCAGCTTCAGGAAACGGCTCGTACAGCACCACCATCATGTCCATTTGACTCTGGAGCCCTCTGTCAGAAAACAAAGCTTGACATGACAGTTGTTAACCTGCAGAACTTACCCTGGGGCCAGGCCTATAGTTTGCCTGTATGTGTGTATGCATCGCCCGCCACTCCCCCTCCCCCAGCAAGAGCCCCATATCCGCTGGAAAATATAAATCACGGCGTGCAAATGCAGCAGTGTTTACGTTCGAGGGAAAAACATGGCACTGGAGGGGCCGTTTGTTACCCAGCTGTCCAGGATCACCGCAATGTCAGCACACCCAGTCCACTGTTCTCTCACACATTCTCTCTTCCCTCTCTCTCTCTTGACCTCTCTCTCTCTTTTCTCTCTCTCTCTTTCCCTCTGTCTTCTATCCTCTCTCTTCTCTCTCTCTCCCTCTCTGCCTCCCTTTCTCTCTCATCCTGTGTGTGTGTGGGTGGTGTGTGTGTGTGTCTTTGTCTCTTTCTCTCTCACTCTTCCTGCCTCCCCCCTCCCTCCCTCCCCCTTTCCGAGAGATGCAGAAGATAGGTGCCATGGGAGAAACTCAACATTTTGTCTTTCGTATCGGAGCGTAGTACCAGGCACCCATGGGGTCTTCTCGCTTGAGTGACTCTCTGTTTTCTTTGGTCAGAGCCAGGCCTGCAGACTTCCCTCCATTAAACAACAACAGAAAGGAAAAGGGTGAGGGTGTGGGGGTGGTGGAGGGTGGGGGCAGGGCCGGGAGGGAGTGAGATTGGTTAAAAAAAGGAAAATAAGAGAAAAGCCAAAAAAATAAATTAAAGTCAGTGGAAGAGGGAGGAAACTGATAGAGGACGTGAAAACTACAAAAGAACACATGGTGGTAAGAGACCATGAAAAAACACATCCTCTCTGAAGCAATGCTATTTTAATCAACAACCCCAAAAAGCCCTCAAAGGCTTAGATATCAAGCTTTACGATCAGCAGATCATTTTTATGAGCTGACTTTGTCATCTATTTGTGGATAAGTGTCTCACATGTTCCTTTTGGCTTCTTTTAAATGCTGGACTTGGCCAGCCTCCTCCACCCACACATGTCCTCTCTGCTTGTGCTCTCATGTCTCACTGTTTCCTGACGGAGATGTACTTCTTCTTCTTCTTCTTCTTCTTCTTCTTCCATGCCTCCTTCACACAAGACACCATGAGCCCCCTATACCAACCAACATTTGCACTGCTGACCACGTTGCTGCGTTTGCTGAGAGAAGCATGCTTCTACCTGCTTGTTTTGAGAGCCAACGTCCTATTTCGCCTTGTGCTGGACCTTGTCCAACACACACAGCTTGTTTTCATTGATGGCCTTTGAAAACACAGATGTCTTGGATCCTGTTATGGCAGGATGACATTACACAATATCAGCCTGTGTTTGCCCCTTGGATCCTGTTATGGCAGGGTGACATTACCCAATATCAGCCTGAGTTTGCCCCAAATGTTTTGTAACCAACACCTTTCTAGGATCGTAACTGATTCCGAAAAGTCAGGCTGGACACTGAACTTGATTCAGTCTCACTATAATAACAAATCATCGTCTAAAGGTGGCGTCTCACTATAATAACAAATAATAACAAATCATTGTCTAAAGGAGGCCAGTCTCCTGACCAAGTTGCACAGAGAACTTGTAGTTCTAAGATCTTATAGTATGACATAGTGGTAAACGACAACTGTGAACAACAACAAAATCCTATCATCTGACCCTGCCATTAGACCCTGACACACACAGTGCTGCTCTGCTTTCCATCCCACCACATCTCACCACACCTCATTCCACGTTGCCTCAGCACAAGCGGATATCCGACAGCTCAGTGCGCTCCTGATGCTGTCCACGGCACAAATCCCTCCGGTCTCAGCCACAAAACCCATTTCTGTCAACCAGGACACCATCAGACTACCACGGCAACGCTTGCCGGCATGTTTGGATTTGGCTGATCCCAAAGGTGAACAGGGCTAAAAACAACAACACCTTGGCAGGATTTTTGTTTTGTGTGTGTGTGTGTGTGTGTGTATCTGTGTGTGTTGAGTGTGTGTGTGAGTGTGTGTGTATGTGTGTGTCTTTCCTGTGATAGCAGGATGGGTGAGACAACTCCTGAGGGAGCCCCGCCGTTCCCAGGAGGAGGAGAGCAGAGCCGCCTCGCGAGCTGCTCCGTGGCCGGTGGGGATTACTTTACGGGAAACGAATGTGTTGACAACCTGCCCCGCGCTCCCATCACTGCCTGCACTCAGCTATTGGTTGATATGACAGGAATTCCAGCCATTGTGGCTGCTGTGTTTTTTCCCCCCTCGTCTTTCTCGTCTTTCCCTCTGACTGTCTCCACATGTGCTTGACTCCTTGTCTTTGCTCTCTCTCTCTTTCTTCTCTACTGTATGAATAGTGAGGCACTGACAGACCGCTGTGATGGAAACATCACTTCAAACAAAGAGACTCTAATGGTGCAAGACAGGAGGGGCCGCCTCCATCGCCCCATGGAACTATTTATTTACTCGACTAATGGCACAGGTAATGGCTATGCAGCAGACACTTTAATGCAAAGTGACTTGTGAAGACTGGGCCTTGGCTGGTCGATTGTGCCCTGAGAGGTGATGGTGACCACTGCACGTCTGTGCACCCCGTGCCCAATGCCAAAACAGCTTCAGCATAAGCATAGTTTCAGTGTATCTAGCCTTAAAACAGCCTCAGCATAGACATAGCTTTAATGTAGCTAGCTTTAACATGGTTATGAAGCTTATTTCCTCTTCATAAAGACATATTTGTCATATGGACCCCCCCCTCCAAAAAATAACTATATCCTTCTTCAGATTGGAAGAAAAGTGTCTTGGCTTTTACAGTTTTGACAGAATACAATGATTAGCCAGTTAAGCAGTTATTAAAAGCATGCACTTTCTTACCATTGATCCTGCCATGTTCCTGGTGTGGCACGGCGGGTGACTCCCTCTTTATGCCGTTGCTAAGAGGGAGGATGGGGCTGGACGCGGGCACCTTGGCATCACCACGGGAGAAGGAGGCAATCCTCTGCAGTATCGATCCAACGCTCTCCCTGGCCTGGGCCTCGTCCAGGTCGGCCTCGTTGGTGGTGTCATCTGGGACCGCGAGGGGCAGCGGGGGGGTGACCGGGGACAGGTGGACGACCTGGGGCTGCGAGGCCAGGTTGAACTTGGGGGTCTGTGCCGGGGAGAGGGGGACAGGAGACGGGCTGACACAGGGCACGGGAAGGGCTCCGGGGGAGCACGAGGGCGGGAGCGTCGGCTCCCTCTTGTGGTCCACGTAGTTGTTGTTGTTGTTGTGGGGGTGGTGGGCGAGGGCCAGGTCGGTGCTGTCGAGGCTGCTGATGGAGGCGGAGGGACTGGCGGACGTGGACGGACTGCTGGAGCGGGGCAGGAACCTCGGCGGGGGTTTCGGGGCGACGGGGGCCTCCGCCACCTGGGGCTTAGCCACCAGGCTGTCCAGATCCAGGGGGAACTTGTTGAGCTTGGCCTGCTCCCTGGGCCTGGGGGAGCGCTGGTGGCTGGGGGGGGAGTACGGCTCCTTCCCGTACGGGCTGGCGTTGGGTGGGCGCTGAGGGACGCTGTTGCTCCACGCTGGCACCACGCCGGCGTTGGCGAACCGCGACCCAGGCGAGACCACGCGCCGCACCCCTCCTCCCTCACCCACCTGGAAGTCCAGGGAGGGCATGGAGCCGTGGGTGATGCCCAGGGAGGGCATGGAGCCGTGGGTGATGCCCAGGGGGTCGGTGGGGATGACCAGGGGGTTCTCCAGCTCCGAGTGGAACACGCTGCCGTGAGAGGAGAACTTCTTGAGGACGGGGCTGGTCACGCAGGGCGGCTTGTGCTCCCCGACCCCCATGGGGCTCTGGGGCGGGCTGGCGTAGGAGCTCAGCTTGGACGAGGCCTGGTACTCCAGGCTGGAGGATGAGCTGTGGAGGCTGTCGTTGTCGCTGCCCAGCCCTGACGACGAGTTGAAGCCGTTGGGGTTGAACTTGTTCTGGAAGGAGGCGGCTCTGTTGATGCCGGTGCTGGCGTGGATGTTGGACTTGCCTGTAGTGCCGCGGTTGAAGGACAGGCTGGAGACCATCCGGGTCTTCTGCGCGGGGCTCTGGGCGGCGCCGGAGCCCACGGTGATGCGAGAGCGGTATGGCGAGGACATGTGGTTCGACGGACTCCTGCTCTCGTTGGTCTTGTTGAGAATGGAGGTGGGGCTGATGGGGGAGGTGGCGGGGGATGTGGGGGAGAAGGCCGGGATCTCGTCCACATCCTCAATATCGAAGGATCTCTTCAACGCTGTAATGGGAGAGAGATTCATGTCAAGTCACTTTGTTTAAAACACGTTTGCCAGTTTTTTTATTCAGTGCTATTCACCTCGGCTGGGCATTTTGTTGGCAATTTTCTAATCCTGGGGAGACATGTGAAACATAACTGAAGTAATCTTTTTAACACAGCAAAGTAGTCTGAGTCTGAAAACACTGTAACAGTTCTGTCCCTATTTTCTTTGACAACTGAAATGAATGAGTCTAAAAGAATCTTCCAAACCAGACAGGGTCCAACAGCACTATGTACAATCCATTGGTGTGTTGTGTTTTTGGTAGTTAGGCTGTTTAAAACAGATAATAGAATGTTTCTTGGGGAGAACAAGTTTTTACTGTTGATGATATCTGTTTTACTTAATACTCTAATTTTACTTTGCTTACTTCAAAGCTTGTCCTGCTTTCATGACGACAATGAAAGAAATCTAGGTGTAGCAGCCATTTCCCAGTTAGCTTTTATAGTCCCACTAAAAGCTTGAAAGGCTAGACTTATCTGTAAAAGACAGAGCAGGGACCGTTTTCAATGGTCCTCGTTCAGACACATTGTTAGAGGCCAAGCTATAATTACAATGGTGTCTGTTTGATCTTGCTTTGAGGTTGACATGACATCACTGTGTAAAAGCATACTTCATTCCTAAAGCCAGGTTATGTCTTGCAACTGTCTTGTTCATGTAACTCCAGACACTGGCGCTAACAACGTGGCCAAGAATCACATAAACATGAACGACTTGATGGACTCAGACAGTTTGATTTGATGTACTTGTTGGCACTGGTGTTTGCACTACACAGTGAGATTCCTATTTTCTGTACATTACAAGAATTACCAAAAAAAAAAAACAGTTTAGGAATTCTTCACAGACATGTTGTGAATAACATTTGTCAAAGTTCTTTAAAACGTTTAATCAGAGTGCAGAGTAGGGCAAATAGAGACATACATGTTAAAAACAAACTTAGAGGACAAAAGAACTCCAAATATGCAGAAGTAAGCTCAATAGACCCAAAATGCCAGCCCCACACCTGGAGCATGTGAACGGTGCTGGCGTCCCCTAATCCTGCCCATTCCACAAAGCCAATGGCAAACACTGTTTTCCGACCTTTTCCCTTTGTGAGCGGCTAAGGCTCTTCCTCCTGCACAAAGAGGCGATTCATGGACACAGTGTCAGCGGCCGAGGGGTTGGATTACGGCGGCCCTTCCTATGACCCAGAATTCCACAGGAGAACAATGGCCGCATCTGCAGACCCACGCTCGCTCACAGCAGCCCAGACGCAGGCAGCAGTGGCCAACCGAAAATTATTTCATGTGGGCATGGGCTCAATCGGTGGGGGCGGCTGTAGCAGACATGTCACAAATATGGCGATGTGGGGTGTTAAAATAACTCTGTCTCTCTGAGATGACTGACTGACTCTCTTTCTCTCTCTCTCTTTCGTGTTTTAACGCAGATACATTCACCACACTTCTAAACATTAATTACAGACAGTTCTCCTCTGTATTAGGATAAAGGACAAAACTCAGGCACGTAATTTCTTTGGGCCTTTTTCATTCACGGCCAGTCAGTCAGATCTGTGTAAACAGTCTGCTATCAGTGACTGAGATATCACGACATCCAGAAGCAGCTCTGATGTCTATCTCCTTGGGAGCAGCAAGCTCCTAAGCCAGCAGCACATCTTTCAGTAGAGTGTGCTACTCATTAAAAGCCACAAGAAGCTACAAGCACTAAATCACATCAATTTTAATGCAAGCACAGATTGACTCCCAGCCAAACCGCCCCCCACCCCCCCCCCCCTTTTTTTGTACAGTGAGCAGCACTGTGACCCTCTTGTTTCGATTAGCCCATCACAGCAGCACAGCTGTGAGAGTTTAGCCCTTAATCAGATTCCAGCAGCGTGACCCTCCGTGTGACAGAGACACGGTCATCTCGGCTTCCCGGCCTACATAGGCACATAGACACACTGCTAGCCTTCTCACACTGCCTGCATAGGCAGATAGACACTGCTAGCCTTCTCACACGGCCTACATAGGCAGATAAACACTGCTAGCTTTCTCACACTGCCTACATAGGCAGGTAGACACTGCTAGCCCTTTCACTACCTACATAGGCAGATAGACACTGCTAGCCCTTTCACTACCTACATAGGCATAAACACTGCTAGCCTTCTCACACGGATAACATAGGCATAGACTCTGCTAGCCTTCTCACACCGCCTACATAGGCATAGACACTGCTAGCCTTCTCACACTGCCTACATAGGCAGATAGACACTCTGCTAGCCTTCTCACACTGCCTACATAGGCAGATAGACACTCTGCTATCCTTCTCACACTGCCTACATAGGCAGATAGACACTCTGCTAGCCTTCTCACACTGCCTACATAGGCAGATAGACACTCTGCTAGCTTCTCACACTGCCTACATAGGCAGATAGACACTCTGCTATCCTTCTCACACTGCCTACATAGGCAGATAGACACTCTGCTAGCCTTCTCACACTGCCTACATAGGCAGATAGACACTCTGCTAGCTTCTCATACTGCCTACATAGGCAGATTGACACAGCTGGCCTTCTCACACTGCCTACATAGGCAGGTAGACACTCTGCTATCCTTCTCACACTGCCTACATAGGCAGATAGACACTGCTAGCCTTCTCACACTGCCTACATAGGCAGACAGACACTCTGCTAGCCTTCTCACACTGCCTACATGGACAGATAGACACTGCTAGCCTTCTGCTTAGGTCTGGTGTGGTAAGGCAAGGGGGCAGTGTATGTGGGGGCTAATGTGTTTGTGTGTGTGTGTGTGAGAGTGTGTGTTTGTGTGTATGCGTGTGTGTGTGTTTTGTGAAAAACTGCACTGCATTTTTTTATGTCATAAAGGCAGCTGGCCACCGGGTGAGTGTGGGTGTTGGCACAATGGGGCACACAAGAGTAGTGGGACAGGCATGTGGTTTGTAGCCGTGCACATTGCCACCACCGCAGTGCCGCTACTACCGATGCCTCGGACCACAGAGGAGTTCCAGCAGCATGGCACGTCGCTAACGGTTTTAAACAAAGCAGCGCGGGGCGAGTGCTAACTCGCTCTGGCGGCTCAGCCAAGGGAGGGAACATGAAGAGGGGATGGTATCAGGTGATTGCTGGCACCCGCTCAAAAACTCAGGAAATAATTACGATGACAGCCAAGTGTTAGTGGCGTGTCTGTGCACTGCGTAGCTCGGCTGTCTTTCTCACAGCGATCTGCTGCTTTTAATCCTCTCAGATTACACACGGTGCTACATTCAACCTGCTGAATATGATTCTTTTTTCCTCTTGAACAACAACAAAAACAGGACAACCTTTCTCTAATCTTTGTGTTTGAGCAGGGCTGGGCTCAACTAGGGGATTGCAGAGGGGGAGTGGGGTGGGTGGGGGTTGGTGATAAGACACTTCCCTGATGCTCATTCTTTTAAGGAGCCTCGCTGTTGCATTGTGGGAAACATGGGGTGTCTTTCTGCCTGCTGGCCATGATAGTGCACTTCCTGTCACGCAGACTGTTGACACAGGGCTCATCAGAGCCTCTCTGTGTCCTCGCTTTAATTTCCTGCAAATCTGAAGCAATCAAGCCGCCCCTCGGGAGGGGTGTGTGTGGGGTGGTAGGGTGGAAGGGATTTGTTGTTGTGGGAAATGCGGCTTGTTGTTGTCGCCGCTCGGCATGCGGACTGAGGCCATGTCAACCGCAAGCAGCAGGGGGAGGAGTTTAGCAACATCTACCACCGTGCGTAGAGAGCGGAGCCCAGCTACATCTACCGCCGTGCGTACAGAGCAGAGTGGTTTAAAAGCAACAGGAGGAGGAGTTTAGCAACATATGCGGCCTGTGCGTAAACAGCGGAGCAGTTAAAAAGTCGGAGGGGGAGGAGTTTAGTGACATCTACCGCCGTGCGTAGAGAGCGGAGCCCAGCTACATCTACCGCTGTGCGTACAGAGCGGAGCGGTTAAAAGCAGCAGGGGAAGGAGTTTAGCGACATCTGCAGCCGTGCGTAGAGAGAAGAGCGGTTAAAAAGTCGGAGGGGGAGGAGTTTAGCGACATATGCGGCCATGGGTAGACAGCGGAGCCCAGCGACATCTGCAGCAGTGCGTAGAGAGCGGAGCGGTTAAAAAGTCGGAGTGCGTCTCTTAACGAGAGGAGAGCGCCGGATCACATCGGCCAAAATCAAAGGGCAGATTTGAGCTGTCACGTAGAGCTTAATAAAGCTAGATGACGGGCGATTCTCCTCGCTCTCCTCACGCATTCGTCTGGCAGGCGGCCTTGCATTGGCTGGCCTGTTATTTTAGGGGCTTAAGTGTATGGTATGTGGCTGAGGGGACTTGCGGGGGTGGGGGGAGAAAGGGTTGTGCACTTGATGATAGCCCCAGGGCAGTCTGGAGGGGAGGGGGCAGTGGAGAGGAGGATTTTTTGGGGGGGAGCGGTGAATGCAGTGAGAGTGTAGCACGTGGATGTCTGGCACATAAAACCTGCTATGGCCCCCCCATGCCAAGGGTCCAGAGATGCCAAGGGTCCAGAGATACAGGCCTTCATTCATAACCTGCCCATGCCAAGGCTCCAGAGATACAGGCCTTCATTCATAAAGTGCTGCATCTTTTTGGCAGAGCTGTCTCTTGACCAGACCAGTCCAGCTTCATTCATATAATTACATTACATTACATTACATGTAGCAGACGCTTTTATCCAAAGCGACTTACAAAAGGAGGACATAAACAAGCTAACAGAGGTGTAGAGGAACACAGAGTAAACAAAGGCATAGTAAAGTTAGAGCAGCCTAGGGTGCACACCAGGAGAGAACACACAAGGAGATAGATGTGCTTTGAGTACGTTTTCCCAGAGCAGGGACATTTCACACACACACACACACACAGATGTAGATATAATAAGCAGCCATTATCGCTACACCATTTCCACGTGGCATTCAGCATTCTGAGGTGATTGTGAGCTTGTAGGGAAACAGCCAGTGGCTGGGGGGAAAGTCTAAGCTGTTGACGGAGGGGAGATGAGAAGTTTGGAGGTGCTGGGAGAAGCAGGTCTGGGCCTGTCGTTCCTGCAGGAGCTCTCTCTCTTCTCTCTCTTCCCCCATAACAGGAGCTCTCTCTCTCTTACACTTTTTAGTCTCTCAACCCCCACTGTACCCCCCATCCCACCACCACCACCACCACCACCAACAAACATGCATTCCAGGCAGGTACTCTCTGACGACCCCCCACTATCTGTTTAACATCTCTCCCCCTCTCCCCCTTTCCCCCTCTCTGTCTTTCTCGCTCTCTCTTTCTTTCTCTGTCTGTTCAACATCTCTTTCTCTCCCTCTTTCACTCTCTCTTTCTGTTCAACATCTCTCTCTCCCTGTCTTTCTGTTCAACATCCCTTTCTCTCCATCTCTCTGTCTCTCTCTCTAACTCTGTCTGTTCAACATCCCCCCCGCCTCCCTCTTTCTTTCATTCTCTCTTCGCCTGTTCATCCTCTACCCCCCTCCTCCAGCAGCATCTACCTGTGCAGACCATCTCTGCTCAGGGCACATCTGGAAGCAGGATTCCGACCTGCCATTTGCAGTGTTGTAACGACACACACACCAAACCCCACAACTGCACTGCCCCCTAGCCAAACACCCACCCTACCCACTCCACCCCCCCTGCAGGTTCTGACATCCCTTTGGGGCTCTGAAAGGCTTTCACACTTTCACAAACTTTTTACACACCTCCCCAGGGAGCAGCAGAGCACGGGCCATGTCACTTACATCACCCTCCATGTATTTCTTTTAACCCCTTCTTCTCGTTGGGATGGTAAAACTCAGGTATGCATGCTTTCACCAGCATGAACAGCACCCCAGCACATGGTCTCGCTTAAACGCTTAGCTGCCTATGCTGAACAACACTTAAACAAAGGCATGTAGGGGCCAGGGGCACTTAATGCACATCTCCACCGCCTTTATAGCGGAGGTTGATCAAAGGCATGCGCTTTTAGGGCCAATTATGCACTGGCAAGTCTCAACTTTATGCTGAAAAACACTCTTCTGCTGCCAGCTCTTTTCTCTCTCTCTTTTCCCTCAATAGAGCGAGCAGCCTGAGAACATGACTTAATGTATGCTTGCTGTCTTGTTCTGCTAAAACTCCGGTGTAAAAAGCTAGCCAGAAGTGGAGCTTTCTTCAGCAGACACACACCCTGAACACACACCCTGAACACACACACCCTGAACACACACACCCTGAACACACACACCCTGAGTGACGAGTCAGGGGGCAAACAGGCAGTTTTACTATTCCACCCTCCGGTGAACAACTACGTACTTCAGTTCTGCAGTAGACCTTCCATGTGCCTGCAGTGGTTCTTTTGGGTGTGACAAGAACAACATTAATCATCATTATTAACTGCTATCCATAGCTCTGTTCATGTAATCACCCCCCCCACACACACACACACACCCACACACACACAGTCACCATTATTGACTGCTATCCATAGCTCTCTTCATCTATTCACCCCACTCCCTCACACACACACACACACACATACACACACACACACACACACACACACTGTTTTTTCTCTCTGTCCTCTAGGAAACCACATGACCTGGCTGAAAGCATCACATGTGCTCATGCTAGGAGCACACAGAGCCACAGAGTATAAGGTCACTGGCTGGTAATGGTGGACTGCCATTGAGCCTCAGTAATTACACACAAGCGCACTCGCACACACACAATGACATGCCTTCACACCTTCACATACTGCCTCTCTCTGCCTTTCTCTGAAGAAAGCCTCCACCATTTCCAGTTGCCATGTATGCGACCACCACGGAACCATGGCCGTCCTCAGAACAACCTGTGAGGCCCTCAACCCTGACCGTGCCGAGGACTGGAAGAGGTAAAGCCGAAACTCCGAAACCCAACTCTGTGTTTTTGTGTAGGTGTAGCTATCAACCTGACGACCGCGGAGCGAGAAATACTGAGGCTACTGAAGCAGCCAGAGCTCCCGAGCTCCCGGTCTAGCACTTGGGGGTGGGGGGTGGGGGGGGGTCATCTTGGGTTTCCTGCTGAGGGGAGAGAGAGGCTCTTTTATATTTGTTCTGCCGGCTACCGACATCCACTCTGGGCTACTGTGCTATAGGGCTACTGACATCCACTCTGGGCTACCGACATTCACTCTGGGCTACCGACATCCACTCTGGGCTACTGTGCTATAGGGCTACCGACATTCACTCTGGGCTACCGACATCCACTCTGGGCTACCGACATTCACTCTGGGCTACCGACATTCACTGTGGGCTACCGACATCCACTCTGGGCTACCGACATCCACTCTGGGCTACTGACATCCACTCTGGGCTACTCTGGACCACACCAGGCTGCTGGGCTACTGGGCTACTGGGCTACTGGGCTACTGGGTTACTGGGCTATTCTCTGGGCTAATGCGCTACTCTTTGGCTGCTCTGGGGGAAGTCCATTCACCGAGACGTATGTTCATTCCTGTTTGTCCACGTCCCTTCCTTTTAGTTTTACTTTCCTAAGGCCAGCTCCACTTCCCCTCCTTCCTTGTATTTCTACTTTCCCAAGGCCTGCTTTAATCCAGCTCTTGAGATCCGCATGGCTATGATTTGTGTGGTGGGGGGGGGGCATTTCACAGTCGCTCAGCCACATGAAAGCCCCCTTGCTACTCCCTGCACAGTCCAACACATTCCAGCCCTTGCGTTTCACGGGCCTGGCCCTGCGTGTTGAACAGGGTTACTGTATGTCTTTACTGAGGCCCATTGTACCACACTGGCCTCTTGTTCGGAGGTGAACCCGGTGGCCTACTTTAAGGTGACACTGTCAGAGCACAGCCTCTCCGCTGTGATACCTTCCCTGCTACCGGTCACATGCTTTATCGCCCTCAGGATAAATCTGATTGAACAGGACGCTAATCGAGGGGGACAGTGCGAGCAGAGGACAGTGTGCCTTTCTACTGCGTCACCACGTGCTCACAGGAGCATAGATGATGACAATTGCATCCTTTGACCAAATTGAATTGGGGCCTGTCACATTGAATACTAGGCTCTTTAAGGTACACTCATGCCACACAGATGTTACAAACTTCTCTCACATGGTTGTCACACATTGTTTTTGTTTTGTTTGTGTTTTGTTTTGATTTTGTTTTTGTTTTGTTTTCTGAACGTTTCTGCACAACAGCCCCATGCTACACGGCCAACATCTGCGCACCAGATAACAGCCACCCAACAGCCTCTAACAATCAGACCTCAGCATCAAAGGCGCGACCCCACTCTCCGCCGCTCCACCGCTCCACCCCGAGCGACTCACAATGGTATGCCAGGATGTTGTTGCAACTCTAGGGGGTACCCGAGCCAGCTCATCTGATATGTTTGCTTGGCATTTAGCAAAGGGCAGTTATTTCAGTGGGCAAAGCTCATTAGGTGTGGCTTGGAAATGCCAATACTGGTAAAATCTCAGCCTAAATGCTTGCAGAACACAACAGAACCCCGTAGGCCTTATCTGCCACAGAGCCTCAGAATGCGAGTGAAGCATTCAAGCTTATGGATGCTCGTAAGACTCAGAAGAGTAATGGCTCGTGTCATAAAAGAGTTAGGTCAACTTCCTGAACTGATCTCCAGTCTAAGAAATGCAACAACTGTGTTAGGCATACAATAGTCCTGAACAAACAAGCAAATGCAATAATAGATTGTGTTTTATTCCGAAGGCTTGAACTAATTTGTTTTTCTCCAAAGATCAGCACCTGTCTAAACAGCTAGCTGTCCTGAGAGAGGATCCATTGTTCTGCTGTCCCTGCCCTGTCCCCGCTCCTGACAGATCTGCAAGGCAGGGCTTCTCCCTCTCGGCCAGAGATGTGTGTCACATTCAACAGTGCTCACAGTTGTAGAGGGCTAGGGCTGTGTGGGGATAGCTTTCTAAATAAAGTGCCTCAGTGCTGCACTGTATCTAAGGCTGGGGGCTAGTTTACGAGCATGGGAGGCTAATTACAGCAGAGAGTTCCTCAGAATTTAGGGGTGCGAATGTTCGAAATCTTATCTCACGCACAAACAGAAAAAGGCATGCATGGATTTTACTTACACTTACTTAGGAAATACTGTCTACTACTGCTCATTCCCATTGCTCTGAAACAGTTCCAATACATTTAATTTGGCATTCATAAAAAGTCATTACATTTATGAAACTCTCAAGTTGACATAGACTTTCCCTATAGGTTAAAATTGATTTTTGTTCCAGTAAAAGTGAGGTTAAAACATGAACTGTAAAGTTTTATGAGCACTGGGTATCTGATTGAATAACTGAATCAACATAAATCCATCACACATTGCCTTGCCTTTACAGCAATGCTGTCTTACTTCTTGGGAAACCCAGTAATGGTATGAGAATACAACAAGAAACACACCACTTGGCATACTACGTAAAGCTAGAGCTGAAGTGTAGATAGAGTTTGCTAAAGTAAAACGGCAATACTCCATGTGCTCGGGGTCGCATACTTGTGGAATGAATGCATTCCATCCACAGAATCCAATGGGTCTTTACAGAAGCAAAGTATAGTGTGCAGCAGACTACTCTTTGCGCACAAACCATGTAATTAAACTCTATAACGCCAGAACGTATAAGTTTGAGCAAACCACTACTTTAAACAATATAGCGCAGATCACCTATGACAGAATTCAATAGATATACAATAGACATTACAAGAAATGCTCTGTGTTACACTGCAGAGCAAACTTTTTGCACTGTCCGGCAAAGCTAGAAAAACTAAACCAGACTCACCCTCAAAATCAGACAATATCCCCTCGAGATGGTCATTCACTGAAATATTGGACATCCTGACTTCTGTGCACAAGAGTTGTCCTGAATTGCACTCTTAAAATGAAAAATTTAAATCTGTGCACAATGAGTTCTTAAAGATCTCTCCAGGCAAACAGTCAAAACTTTCGCGATTTGTGAATAAGTGAATTGCAACAAAAAAGTTGCGATTTCGCGGATTCCGCTCACATCCGAATGTGTGCACAGCGAGAAGGCAGCGGCTCCCTATCAATCTACACTCCGCTCGAACAAATCGCCCGATGCGCCTCCTCCCCTTGGCTTCTCCCTCGGCGCGGTCCTGCCCCCTGCGATACTCTGCAGCGAGGACCTCTCTCTCTCTCTCTCTCTGTCTCTCCACGCTTCACCTACCCCTCGGGCTACACCTGGGCTCGGGGGAAAGGCTCCTCTTGCTCGCCCTCGCTAAGCGCATTAGGCGATCCACTTTGGCTACTAGCAAAGGGGGAGGCGAGGCATGGTCATCTTTTTCAAAAAAAAAAAGATAAACGCGTCTTTGTTCTGGTTGTTAATCCTCAACGACGAAATGCTCCCACTGAATTTTTAAGGAACTTAAACATTCGTGGGTCAAGAGGTGGTGGCAATGAATGTGTAGTCATGTGAAAGGAACACTTTCCCTGGCGAAGATTATCGAGGAGCTGTTTAGTGGTTTTGTTTTAATGGGCTGAGGCTCTAGTAACTTGGGGACTTACGGGGCTCCGCGGGGGGCTCCAGTCCTCAAGGGCACAACTTCTCAACACTCTCATGTGCTCACTTACTTTTGCGTACATCTGAACGGGCACAAACAAAGTAGTTAAATAAACTTAACTACCAAACTACGGCATCAGTGATTGTGATAAGCACGCTAATTAATGAACGGATTTTTAAAACGTGTGAAAGATCATTTGATCTTATTTGTGTCAATCCTCAGGAGGGTGCCCTGGATTAACTTTTAATAGGTTAACGCTGTGAGTCATGTGTCTCGCCTATTGCGCTGGCTTTTCATGTTTTCTTTTAGGAGACCACAAACTAGCTTTACAAGTCAAACATAACCATGTCTGTATATTATACTCCTGTAAGTTTTTTATACCATTGTTTGTTGCCTTGGGCGCCGGTAAGAAATACAGCAAAGTCATCGTTTAAACTACTTTCAAAAGAGAAAGGTAGGAATCTGTGTGGAGTCTTCCTCTGCAACCTCACATTTTTGTTCTTCTGTACACTTGTAGAGGGAGCACAGTTAGGCAACTACCCATGAGGTCTGAATTACAGGCTAATGTTGACACACTTTGACTAATGCACTCTTCATTGGCCATTGTGTTCAGTGGGCGGCTCAGCTGGCAACACAAACAGTCCCAGTCCCGTTGTAGGTGAGTGTTGTATCAGTGTAATTCTGGCATGAAGCTTAAATCAGCATAGACTGTGCAAACCAACCCACGTTCACAGATCTCTATGAGAATCTCTTGCCTTTTTAGAACACAAACCAATACTGTCACCCCCACCCCCTTCCCCCACACACACACATAACACACTCACAGACACCTACACAAAACACACACATACACACACACCTACAAAACACACACACATACACCTACAAAACACACACACACACTTGCTTTTATCCTTCAATGTTTTGGCGCCAGCCACTGTCATTTCTGTCTGACTGCACTTGTGGGTCCTGGTCCTGGGCACTGAGGCGGGGCCCTAATACTCTCAGGGCTGAGGCGGGGCCCTAATACTCTCAGGACTGAGGCGGGGCCCTAATACTCTCAGGGCTGAGGCGGGGCCCTAATATTCTCAGGGCTGAGGCGGGGCCCTAATACTCTCAGGGCTGAGGCGGGGCCCTAATACTCTCAGGACTGAGGCGGGGCCCTAATACTCTCAGGGCTGAGGCAGGGCCCTCACCTCAAGTGCTGCTCATAGCTACACAGGCCTGGTGTCACTGCCCCTTCACCAGGGGCCAGGGGGGCACAGAGAGGGTCTGAGGGGGTAAGAGGGCCTCTCAGTAGGAATGCAATGAGGGTGGAACTGTTAAGGCCTGGATATACTCACCGCGCGCAGTGGTGCGCGCGCAAAAGTGACGTCAAAATGACGTCAGTGCACATCTGGTGCGGCGTTCTCAAGCGCATATTTGCCGTGTCTGCACCTCCGATTTTTTGTAACTTGCGCGCGGCAGCCCCATTGAAAACAATAGGCAATGGCTAGTCTGGTTT
This sequence comes from Coilia nasus, assembly GCA_027475355.1. Lineage (NCBI taxonomy): Eukaryota > Metazoa > Chordata > Actinopteri > Clupeiformes > Engraulidae > Coilia > Coilia nasus. The sequence continues at coordinate 37,024,056 of CM050216.1, read as the reverse complement.
CAGCTAACTTTAGCCTAGTGACTACCAGCCTAAACATGTATTTTCCATTGCTACAAATCAGCTAATATTACTGGAAACTCACAAGAAATACAAACACTGACTAAAAACTTTTAGGAATTTGTTCAGTTTTATCCACAAACCAACTTAGGTGCAAACCTGCAGTTCGTTTATTAAGCTCACTTTTTGCCTTATCCTATCATCACTCATAACGTCTTATAAAGCTGAAAACACTGTAAATATACACACTGACTCAAACATTTTCGGATTTATCCAGTTTAATTCCCAAATCATGAAGTAAACCTGCAATTCAGTCATGTTTCACTCCTCTGACACGCAAGGTTCCCGAACCACTGTGGCATTTGACACCTCTGACGAGGAGAAGATTGCCGTGTGTGTCGAATGAAGTATATATGGGCGCGCGGCGCTGTGACATCACGTTTGCGCGCGCACTTCTGCATGCGGCGAGTATATCCCTAGCTTTAGTGGTGGGGGTAGAGGTGCTGGGGTGGTGGTGGTGGGGTACTGGGGGTGGTGGGGGTGGGGGTGGGTGTGCTGGGGGTGGAGGTGGAGCTGCTGGGGGTGGAGGTGGAGCCGCTGGGGGTGGAGCCACTGGGGTTGGGAATGGAGCTGCCGGGGGTGGGGGTGGAGGTGGTAGCTATGTTGTGCTTTCTTCATAGCGGAGCTGCTAATTGCTCCTGTTAAATCGCTGGTGGTTTACGAGGGCAAAGAACAAGCGGAGTGCCTATAAAAAGGCCAATTTTCTTGGGTTTCAGTGGAGGAGGCCAAAGAAAGGAAGAGTATCAGCATGGCTGGCAGCACTGGTTCCCTGCCAAGCTGTCTCAGGGCTGGGGACTACCTGGAAGGGAATCAGAGGAGCCAGCTAGAAAGGAAGCATGAGAATGCTGACCCTCATGCGAGCGTTATTACAGCAGTGTAATGGCCTAGTCAAACCCTTCACTGCACACACTAAATACCAGAAACGTGTTTTCTGTCATCGCGTTACTGCACTGCTTCAATGGGTCCACTGATTTGCACTGAAAATGAAAGAGGGCTCCCGTGAATGATGGGCACACACCGAGCATAGTGTGGGGACAGATGCGACTACACCCTTCCACGTTGAAAATAAACAAATGAATGCTTTCAATTTCCTGCAGCGCCCAAGTTCTCTGAAACGGCTCTAAGAGCAGTAGAGTGGTGATCTGAAAAGGGAGCTCAGTCAATTTCCCTTCTATTCAGCAATAATTTCCTTTGGCCACAAATTGTGACCAGGCTGTTTGGACCCATTTTAACTCACTCTCAGATATCTTACAAAGGCCGGCGTAAGATGAACCAAACGTGTTCAAGAGATTTAAAAAATAACACTGATAACACTGTGTAACTCCCCTCCACCACACGTCAAACATCAAAATAATAAAAGAGACAGACCATTCATCACTTAAAATTCCAATTCAAAACACTCACACAACATTCCTAAGAACTGAAATAATCTTTGGTTTGGAAATGACCATGCCTCCAAATGGGTTAGTGAATCGTTACACTCATACACTCACAGTTTAGTAAACAACACAACAGACACATTAAATCTTCATCAAGTGACCAGATTTACACAGATGATGAGCAATAAAGAAAAAAAAATGGAGCCTCGTTTAGAGTCGTCTCGCACTCTCATCTCAGGCGCGGTGAAGCGTGGTGAGATTAACGATGACAGATTGGGGATTACCTGCGAGCAGAAAGGTGCGCCCTGACAGCTGTGAGCGGAGTGCAGGTATGCTCAGCGCTTGAGTGGCTTCATGGTGCTGTCACGCGGCCCCCCCCTCCTTGAGTGGGCCATTAAAGGGGGGGCCGTGCAGGTTAAGTCAGGCTCGCTCTCCTGGACAATAGCTGACCTCTGCCCCCTCGCTCTCCTCACCTGCCTGTGGGACGCAGATAAGAGCCTCTTGTCCAGACGCAAGGTATGCACCCCTCAGCAGCTCAAACAGTCATTTGGCTCAATAATCTGCTTTTAGGAGTGGGGGTGAATGCCAGCAGACAGCTAGAGACACCAGCAGAGGAAACCGACTTAAAGTGAGGGGAAAACAATGTGGCAGCCACAGGCCACGGCGTGCGTTTCCATGCGGTCCCTGCTGCATTCACATCTGCTCTCCTGCTGATGGCGTATCTCGCTGTTCAACTTAGCCAGGTTATGGCCAATAGCATGCTCACCCCCCCCCGACACGCTCATGACTTATTCATCTGCAGCCGCATTCTGCCAGAGACCTGCAGATTAATACTTGTAGTCGGCATCCATGCTGCTAAACTGACCACAGAAGCGAGAGGAATCTGATCAAAGGCTGGAGGGGTTTTATAAAAAAAGAGAAGAAGAAAGAGGAGAAGAAAAAAAAAGGAAAAACAAGTGCAGTGTCTGCCTCAGCCCTGCGAAAAAATGCAATAGATTTCTTTTGCTGTTTTTACATTTCCTGGATCCAATTACAGTACTGCACTCGCTCCACAGAATGTGTCATACATTATAAATGTGTTGATTCTATCCCAAGGTCTAACAGCATGTTTCAAACGTCAGAGAAGATATTTGTGTGTTTGCCTGTGTGGGAACATTGTCTGTGTGTCTTGCTTCAACACTAGAGGCCTCGTGCCCTTTGCCTTCTCTTACACAGCGTAAAGTCTGTGCCTACCCTCCACACGGCATAAACTCTGTGCCTACCCTTAGATGGCGTAAACTCTGTGCCTACTCTTACATGGCATAAACTCTGTGCCTACTCTCCACACGGCATAAACTCTGTGCCTACCCTTACATGGCATAAACTTTGTGCCTACTCTCCACACGGCGTAAACTCTGTGCCTACCCTTAGATGGCGTAAACTCTGTGCCTTCTCTCCACATGGCGTAAACTCTGTGCCTACCCTTACATGGCTTAAACTCTGTGCCTACTCTTACACGGCGTAAACTCTGTGCCTACTCTCCACACGGCATAAACTCTGTGCCTACCCTTAGATGGCGTAAACTCTGTGCCTTCTCTCCACATGGCGTAAACTCTGTGCCTACCCTTACATGGCATAAACTCTGTGCCTACTCTTACACGGCGTAAACTCTGTGCCTACTCTCCACACGGCATAAACTCTGTGCCTACCCTTACACGGCATAAACTCTGTGCATACGCTCCACATGGCATAAACTCTGTGCCTACTCTTACACGGCATAAACTCTGTGCATACGCTCCACATGGCATAAACTCTGTGCATACCCTCCACATGGCATAAACTCTGTGCCTACCCTTACACGGCATAAACTCTGTGCATACGCTCCACACGGCATAAACTGTGCCTACTCTTACACGGCATAAACTCTGTGCATACGCTCCACACGGCGTAAACTCTGTGCCTACTCTTACATGGCGTAAACTCTCTGTTTCCCCCAGGACACCTCGGACCCAGCAGCAGCCCTGCAGCTTCCCAGACTAAATCCCATCATCCCCAGTAACCTACCTGAGCAAACACTCCGCTAATCGCCTAATTATCATAGCCCTCCCCCGCATTTCACAGACACAGCCAACCATGACCATGTAGGTGGGTTTGGGGAACGGCCAGCTGACAAGGAGGGGGTCACGATTATCGCAGCATAAATGCCGCAGGTGATTGTCCGTCAGCAGGCCCAGACCACCTTTATGGCTCAAAAAGCAACAGGCATGTACAGCTGCCTCTGCAGACAGCAGCTGAGCGTGGAACGCATGTGGCCCTAATCTGGCACAGCCCTGGCAAATCCACAGGGCCCTAAATATGATGCAATATATATTAGTGATCTGTAGTATCAAGTATCATACATGTATGTAAACTGAGCAGGCACGGTTCGTCAATATGGGCAGGTGGGGCAGCGCCCTCCCAAAAAACATCCGTTCCTCCTAATAAATAATGTTACCTACGTAACTGCTCTGCTTGCTACCTATTTAACTACTCTGTCGTATATGGTTTGTGTATGTGTTTTTTATAGCTATTTATTTAGCACTGTGGAATTAAATCTCAAATACTTTTGTTGATTGCAGTTATGGGGCAGGACCGGTCACTGCCCACATTTATCTGTTGATTTATCCTATTCGCCTGGCAGTGCTATAGAGTCCAATATGGGCAGGAGCAAGTCTGCCCCAACCGGCTTTTTTTTTTTTTACCTTCTAGCAGCTCACAGATCACTACTCCTCTAGTAACGTTAGACCTAACCCAATCAATCGTGTCAAATGCAGTGATTGCCTGCAGCACAGAACCTGCCATGTCAAACAGCGTGGACTTTCTGTTAAAAATGCATTTGATGGACTGAAATTAGAAGATAAGTTAATCAAGCAGCTTGGCCCAGACAGACTAGACGTCAGTATAACACAGAAAACTAAGGACAAAGAGAAGATATATACATCCGAACATTTTCGCGAACATGGTATGATGAAAATGAAATGGCTGTGTGGTTGCTCCGTAAGGAATAGTATTTTGCTTTCCATGTCTACTGTTCAGATCATGCTTAGGACAAGGGGACATGGGGATTACAGAAGTTAGCGACGTGAAATACTTTTCTGAAGTAGCAAAAAAGCACTCTCAATCAAAGCACATTTACAGTGTGCTATAAAACTACCCATGCTAAGTCAAGTTAATATCGCAGCTACCTCGATGAGGGCTATCATGTAAGCATTCGAAATGAATTGGAGAGGCAAAATGTGTCGTTGTGCTTATTATATGAGGCTGTTGCATTGTTTGCTTTTAGTGCAGTAGGCATTTACTTGGTCTTTGTTAATCATAGCTCTACATTAATGAATATGTAAAAAAAACGCATGTGGTGCTACTTGCAGACGGATTTATTATAGACCTGCTTAGCCGAATTACTACATTAATTAGGTTTTTAATAGGCCTATCAGTATACATTATTCTATAACATTTGGTCAGGGTAGTGATTTAGGCAGGAGTCAGTGTCTGCCCCACTAATATTTATGCTCAGGAGCCGCTACTGAAACTGAAGGTGTCGTGGCTGTGCTGTCTCTCCTTCTTACATTAACACTGTGGCAGTTCTAGCTTCATTGGTGCCCTGGGCCCTGTTAGACAAGACAACAATGTGTTTTGTCAACTTCAACGACCTTACTTCATTACATGCATACAATTCATACACATAAAGAGATGACACAACTGCATACCGCTACCTTTTGCACGCTCCGTTTTCCCATATTTTTTGGTAACAATTCGCAGTGTGACTGTTTTTAGAAATAGCATTAATATTGTAGTTAGTAGGCCTAAAAAGTTAGAGGTTAACAAATTGATGGATCCCCCTTGGAGATGTTTACAGTCAATGAAATGTTCGAGGTCATTTCACACATGCCATTCGGAAATGTAAGTAGCGTGAAACATAGCGGATTTTTGTCGTCGTTGGAAACATTTCTAAAGTGAAGCATTTTACGCTGACTGGTATGACAGCCACTCAGGACAATAGCGTTATCTGTACTCAGAAGATCTTCCAGCTATTTTGTGTTCTGCTGAAAGAAATGCCAAACACGGGTAACCTGGGAATACTCCGCGATACACTGTTGCACAACGGCTAACCTTTCAGATGCCTCTGTGAAACGAGATAAAGATGTCCGCTACTTAACCTGTGGGTGATGAGCGCTGAGCTGTGAATGGCCAGAAGGCACCCATCAACCTCACCTCCTCGTGTAGTCGGTTAGTCAGACTTCTCAAACAATCGCGTCAGTGTTGTAGAACACCAAATCGACACACCTATCAACTTTCCTTAACGGGATTAGGCCATGGTGCCCTGAAGCATTTTCTTTCAACCGAGGTAGCTCTGGACACATTGCAAATGGAACTTGAAAAATTCAGTCACTTTCTTTATTTTTCACTGTAACGTCCTAACATTCTCACATGACAGTAGGGCCACATATACTGATGTAATCAGTCAATTTAAAGTTGGACTAAACTGCCTCTACGTGTAAACCGATGGTGTGCCTGTTGTAAGTCGCTAAACTGATGTATACATTTAACAGTCTAGCTATGTGTTCGTGTCTGTTCTCACGTAAATATTTTCATTTGCAATTTTGATTCTTTGTTTTGCCTGGAGCATAGATATCAAGTCGTCCTGGAATATTGTTATTGCGTAGCTCCCGACTGCCACCTACTGGGATCTCAAACATTCTGCACTGATTGCGGTTACTATGATGATGCCCTTGGCTATTTTCATCTGCGATACACGAACAAAAGACCCCGCGTCAAAGCGTCAACATCAGAGTGATTTGTTACTTTGACAGTTTAACCGTGTGCCACGGACACATTCAAAGGAGCTTGGAGTGGGCCTCCACAACCATAGGCTCACATGCAAAACTCTCCTTACTGGGCCTGGAGTAAATTTATGCAAAGGCATTACTGAACTTACTGAACCAAAAACAAAGGCACAGCATTCCAGCATCCTTCGTTTCCACACTCTCAACTCCATATTTTCATATGAGAGAGAGAGAGCGAGAGAGAGCGAGCAGTAGGGTATTCCACTCTCACTGGGTCCACTGCACAGATTCAGACAGGTTGATGGATGAGCAGCGCAGCTAGGCTTGAGTGTGGAGCATAGCTTGGGAGAGGGGTGAGGGGCTGTGGAGGGCATGCAGAGGTGTGTCCTTCAAGCTTCGTGTGGAGAGAGGCGGCGGACGCAATGCTGGGAGACTTGAATGGCATGTTAAAGCACGTTATTGATATTCATGCGTTTGTTTTCGGCTGCATTACACATTTGTTTTCACCAAGATGTGAGCCCATAAATGCAGTTTATCACGCCATATAACCTAAAATATTGTGAAAATAAACAAGATGTGTGTATCTTTAAGGTACACTTACTGAGAAATATAATGAATTACAGTGGTATAAAAAATTAATTGCATGTTGGGCTGATAAACTCAATGATACTGCAACATTGTGACAAATGCTTTTTGTTTTTCTCCACACACGCACACATACACACACACACACACGCACACATACACAGACACACGCACATGCACACGCACAGACACGCACACGCACACACACACACATGGCCCCATGGGGAATATTGTTCCCCAAAACCACCTTGGCTTCTAGGCCTGCTATTAGCCCATCTTTAGCACAGTATGGGTGAATGGCTGTAGCACACCCACCATTCGTACAATGCCCAGAATGCTTTAGACCACACAAAAACGACTTGTTTTGTTCAGAGGTGTGCCTTGGCCACTTGAGAGGGAACAGCAGAAAGAAAAGGGAGGCAATCGCGTGCCCAGTCCAAAGTGACAGCAATTCACACAGTTTAATTAAATGGCAGGTCGTGTCAGCGGGAATGCAAGGCAATCTGTGTGTTATGTCTGGTCACCCAACTCTGTGACACATCCTAACAGTCAGACAGACTCCTGTAGAAAAGCAAACAGCATGGCCAGTCATTCTTTTGTGTTATTCATTTCGGTACAAAAGCAAACCAAGAAATTGCATCCAGTTTGAATTGATTCGCATCTGAGAGACATCCAATTTGTCACACTCTGCTAAATATGTAATGTTGTTAAAATTATAGTCTTGGCCTATTCTCTATTTAAATTATGGTCTATTTTTTGCATTTTTGCATTAATGCATTTACACCTCCACACACAAAAACAAACCAGCATCAAAAATATGTCTGATGCATGCTGCATTAAATGTAACCTTTTTACATGTTTTTACCCACAATAATGTTCATAACAATGAATAAAGTAATACATTCATACAATTTTAATACCTCGGCTGAATATATTACATTGTCTGTTATTATTTAGCAAGGTGGAGATGAAGGCTCTGGGATTTAGTTGCTCCTTTCGAGTAGGCTACACCCGGTTATTTGCCTCTAGAGGTCAGTCTGTGGACCTAATAGCCTAGCTAGTAGTGAAGACCTTAGATCACTTCTGGAAACTTGGCGTCCAGCACGCAAGTTTATTGTTTGTCTGGTCACAGAGTTATGGCATCGACTTATTCTAACGGCAACAAATAACCTCAACAATTACAGGTTAAAAATTGACCAAAGAGGCAGGTAAGTACTTTCGGACAACAGACAGGAAGACGTGGGTTACTTTGAAAACGTAGCGGTACACATTCGACTATTTCCTTTCGCTAACCGACTGTTTCATTAGTTTGCTGCTTGGATAAAGCTGGCCTATAAAACGACGTTTTCTGTCCAAATGTTCTTATGGACGGTTGTTTGTTGTATGTAGACACTGTTAAAGTGGATGCATTGCACAAAAGTCGATATGTATGAGAAGAAGCTGATTTGATAAGATCAGCAGGCTATTCCTTGAAGTTGTAGTAGGCTGGGGGGCAGCGAAGCAGGCATGCTGTATTGATCACTATGTCTGATGTTCTGTATTTTAACAAAATTGCTAGTATTTCTCATCTTAGCTTTTCTTAATTACTAAGTGGCTGATGATGGCGTTAACTGTTCATTTGACACAAGTTGCCGTCTAATTTGTTATTGGGCGACACTTCATATAATCGACGAACTGCATTAATTTGATACACTTTTAAAACTTTTATTTTATCCCATAGATTTTGATCGACGAAAACGGATTTTTGTTGGAATCTCCACACACTGAAACTTACAACCCTTTAGCGAACTTTGTGGAGGAAGGCTTTGACGTGGGGCGGACGTCATGCTCGTAAAAGAATATCGCATATGCATGCCCCTGACGGTGGAAGAGGTAAGATTCAAGTCAACTTCCACGCACTTCCTTCCTTCCCGAGAATGCCGACTTTAAAGACAACCACGGGAAGACGGTCTGGGAATAGTTCCCACATCTGTCCTCATGGCCTACGCATGTGCTGTGTGTAGTGTGTATTTTCTAGCAAGTCCTGGAATTATACAAACGTGTCATGTATAGATGAAACTGTACCCTAACACACATACTCTGTGGTGTGTTGTGTGTTTTACAGTACAGGATAGGGCAGTTATACACAATTAGCAAGCACAGCCACCAGGAGAGTGACACCGAAGAGGGCATCGAGGTCCTCCGGAATGAGCCCCATTACGACCCTGCTCACGGGCAGGGGCAGCACACGGAGAAGAGAGTTCACCTGTCCAGGTGAGCCTTTTTCTCACTCGTGCTCACACAAATATGGCAAGTGTGTTTTTCTTAGGTATTCAAATTCCAGGTATATATATTGCTGTTTCCAATGCCAGGTGTGTACAGTGGGTTTTAAGAACAGCTTTTTAAACCGCCAAATTAACTTAATTGGCTTTTATTACTGAGTGTCTGTCTTGTTGCCTATTTTTAGTTATGTGCATAGCCACCCTAATTTGTGTGGGTGGGAGATGTATTCAGTTGACACGTAATTTAGTTTCACCAACTGTCTCTTTATGTTTTATCAGGAGATTGTGATGTGTGAACTGGAAGCCCTGGCAGATTTCACTTGGTGCTAAAATCATTTCCTTCAGCTATTGCAATAATTAGGCCTCTCTCTTTTGGATTATAACAATTGGCGCTAGACAGCTAGAGCCAAGACTGCCATTATCTTTGAAAATAAGTGACGGTGCAGTAATTGGTTTAGTTTTCATTAGAGCAAAAATCGTTGGATTCTGTGTGACCGTCACTGCCTTAAGTTAACAGATGTCAACAATTATGTCACTCTCCATGGCCCTAACTCTGTAAACACGTGTGTAAAAGACCCTTCACTCTGCCAATATAACTGTCCTCCATTATTTATTTATTTTAAAGGAGCTGCTTCAGTTGCCAAGCAACCCTCCTAACCGTTTTGTTTTAGTTATGGTCATGGGCTGTTAAGGCATTCAAACCAAACCTCAAAGCACTCTATTTTTAACCTGTACTTCCACCAATATTCACTCTTAAATGAAAGACATTGTTGATAGCAAGTTCCTTTTCAAGGGCTTGGTATCAGCGAAAGGTAGCGGCTCCGTGAGAAGCAGGGATAGAAGTTGGCTTTTGCTTGTGAGGGCAGATTTTCCATTCACTTGGTGACCTCTCTCTTAAATCAATTTGTGACAAATCTTTGGCACAAGTTGACGAGGGAGATGGGTCCCTCTTTCTCTCTGTCTTTCATTCTTTCGCATTCTCCTTCACTCTGTAAATCACTCTGCCACACATACACATTGTCTCACCGTGTCTGTCTACCTTTCTGCATTCCTTTCTCTTTCTCTTCACCCCCCCCATCACTACATTCTGTTAATCCAGCTTATGCTGACACGTTTGTTTGTAGTGAACATTTCATTTAGTTGCATCATATTTCCTGAGAATGTGCATGATCTTAAAGCGCAAGATTGGTTATGATGGAGTGTGTCTGTGTGTGTGGGTGGGTGGTGGTGGTGGGGGGGATGAATGCGGTGGAAATTTGGGTCTTGTCAAACATGGCGGTGGTGTCTGCGATGCGGCACTAATTGATGACGCATCGGCTCATCTGCTCTGAGAGATCTGCTGTGCTGGTTAATTGGAAGAACAGGCGATCGATCACTGGCGCCATTTCTAGCTATCTATAGGAGCTCGTCAAGGGAGACAGGCATATGTTTTTGGTGCCACCGCCATCGTTATCTTTGACTTAAGTGCTGCTAGTGATTGGACAGGGAGTTAGCCTAGGTGTGCCTGTGGGAGTATAATTGCTTTTCTTGCGTGTCACAGAGGAGACATTCTTCTCCTGGATACCAGCGTGCTCATCCCAGGAGGCTACAATGGTGTCATCAATAGCCATGCCAGTATTATTAGCACCAGTAATAATATCACAGTCACGTTAAACAGTCTTATGTGTGAGAGCTGTTATACTGAAGTGTGTTCTCCACGTCCCCCAGGTAGTCTTTGGTTGACATGCATTTCATAGGCCACATTACACTGCGCCACACTGGTTGATTAGGGGTTCAAAGGTCATTTACTTTTAGAGAAATGACCATTCAACTGGTTATTTGACCACTGCTATGAGCCACCAGTGGTCATGAAATTGTTTACGCGGTGCGGTTCTAATGGCGTGCATAGAAATGAGTAAGCTGAGGGTTGTTTCAAGCTGAAATCCCTTTGTTCTATTGTTGGGCTAGGTAGCTACCAGATATATCACACTGGAGAAGGTAAGCCTAGACAGACTTATTAGGACTGCAAAACAACATGCAGGAGGCTAGTGCTTACTCCCTGTTCCCTACTGTAGTAGTATAGGTGTTTGAATGAGTTATGCTTGTATGCACCATAGTCATTTCTTTCTCTCCTGCACTCTCTCTCTCTCTCTCTCCCTCTCTGTCCCCCCTCTCTCTCTGTCTCTCTCTCTCTCCTCTCATCTATTGGTATGTACTGTGTGGTATCCTGTGTGCCAGAAATACTCTGAGCTGTAAGCTCATTCACATCATTCACTAGGCAGTGGTGTCTTATAGCATGAAAATTTATACTGCTGCTGGCCGCTGGCGTTATTTCTATCTCAATCATGGTGTGTGATGACATTTTGCAGCAAGCTTCCCGCCTGGGCCCGCGCCTTCGTCCCACGGATTTTTTACATCACGGAAAGAGCCTGGAATTATTACCCCTACACTATAACTGGTAAGCCTAACAGCCCCCCCCCTCTCTCTCCCTCCCTCTCTCTCTCTCTGGAACCCAGAGGCCTGGTCATGGCATTTTTTTCCAAGCCTGTCTCCATGACATTTCTGCCACCTCCTCGGCATGGTGTGTGCAATTCTAAAAATTGTGGTGTGCTACATAATATTTTAGATTTTTTCTTTTTTTACACACAGAGTGGATTTATTATGGGGTTCATTATGTGAAATGATTGATACTGAGTGTTACTGAATAGCGTAATGACCTTAATAATGACGCCGAGACGGAGTGACAGCGTGCAGTAAATGTGGTCACATGTCGTAGCGCGCCACAGCTCCAGCAATAGCAGGGTCTTATGTTCACTTACCTGGAACCGTACGAGCTTGGGAAATGTCTGGTGTCAGTTTTTGTGGCTGTAAATTGCTTTGCATGAAGGTGGCAGGCATGCCAAATGCTTATGTAATCTGCTCATGTCTTGTGTTTATTTTTCTTCATGACTTCATGACCTCCCTCCATGCCAATGTTCCCCGTGATGTCGGACGTCCTGGTTCAGAATACACAGTAAGTAGGTGTCTTAAAGAGTTTTTAGCAGTAGGCCGTTGTCCTGTGCTGTTTTCCTGGTAGCTGATCTGTAATTTGATACCGTGTCCGTAGCGCATGCTAAATGTTTCCGCTCATGCCAGGCCAAGCCCTCGTCCTCTCGTCTGGGCGGGCTGTCAGTGGCTAAGTGGCAGCCAAAATGTTTGGCGTGATTGCGAAGCCAGCCCATAAATCTGGGGGTGTGTGGGTGTCGCCGAGATCTTATAAATGTTTATGCAGCCCATGAAGCGCCGTGTCATGACAAGCAATTACGGTTCACCCCCATCACCAGCTGCGAGCAGTAACAACATTACATAGGGGCTCTGCCCAGAAAGGTTGAGCCATTACTATGAAAGCATTTAGCCAAATGGGACTGACTGTGTGTGTGTGTGTGTGTGTGTGTGTGTGTGTGTGTGTGTGTGTGTGTGTGTGTGTGTGTGTGAGTGAGAGAGAGAGAGAGAGAGAGAAAGGAAGGAATGTATGTATTCTGTGTAGAAGGTTGATGTATAATAGGAAGACACTCGATGAGGCTTCTATATAACATCATTTCATTTTCCCACCAGTCACTTCAGGGAATGCTACACTTGTACATTGTGGAATCAGAAATGTTGGAGTTTGCTAGAAATGTTGTCAAAATCCTGTTTATTCTCTGCAGATACTAGGAATTAACAGCTGCCTTGTGACACTTTTGTTGCTCAGATTCAATGACATCACCGCTTTAGGCATGGTACTATGTTTTAGCTGTTAAGGTAAATTAATAGAAACCCGTGTGTCACATTCTGATGGAGGGTATGGTGGAGCACTGAATGGACTCTTCATTAACGACCTTGACAGTGTGGAGATCTGGTTGACCTTGACAAGGACATGTAGCTCTAGAGGCTAAATTCAAGTCCTCTAAACCGTGCCAGTGAATGAGTCAACAAACTCTTGTTTGTAAAGATGTGTTTGCGCTACAGAAGGTATACATCTATGCTAGAATCAGAGCTGATGTCTGGAGAGAATCGCAAGCTTACTGATTTATCTGAGATTAGCAGCTAAGCTAAGTTTGCTAACCACTGTTTGTGTTTTCACCTTCAGTGTTCCTTCCTGCCAAAGTTCTCCATCCACATCGAGACGAAGTACGAGAACAACCGCGGCACCAGTGACAATGTGAGTAGAGCGGCTCGGAGTTGTTTTGCCGCGATAACCCAGAGGCAGGGGCCAGATAGCAGCTTTCTCATTTGAACTCATTTGAATGTATCTTGCGAAGGCATCGGTGTTTATCCGAAATGCTGGTGGTGCCGCCGTAGTCACACCTGGGCCATGAATATGTATGTCTCGCTGCATCTTCCTCCTCTGATCTTAAGAAATACGCACCTCGCGGATGAGCCATGAATTTATCAGCGTAGCGCCGGGGCCGCGTATATCTCACATTTTATGCCAATACTTTCATCCTCTCCCTTTCCCTCCCTCTCCCTCTCTCTCACCCTCTCCCTCACCTCCTCCCCTGCCTCTCCCCCTGCGCAGATCTTTGGCCTGGAAAAAGACAGCTGTGCAGCGGAGGTGGATGTCATGGACATAGCCTACGATGACTTCCCCGAGAGGCACTACAACCTCTCCGAGGTGTCACTGCTAAGAGGAAAAAGCTGCTTTACAACACACACACAAACGCCGCCTCACACACACACACACACACGCACACATGCACACACACACAAACGCCGCCACATACACACACACACACACACACGCACACATGCACACACACACAAACGCCGCCACATACACACACACACACACACACGCACACATGCACACACACACAAACGCCGCCACATACACACACACACACACACACGCACACATGCACACACACACAAACGCCGCCACATACACACACACACACAAACGCCGCCTCATGCAAACACACGCACACACACACAAACGCCGCCTCATACAAACACACGCACACACACACTCCGCCTCATACACACACACACACATGCGCACACACACACAGACACACACAAATGCCGCCACATACACACACACACAAATGCCGCCTCATACACACACACGAACACACACAAACGCCGCCTCTTACACACGCACACACACACATGCACACACACACACAAACGCCGCCACATACACACACACACACAAACTCCGCCTCATACAAACACACGCACACACACACTCCGCCTCATACACACACACACACATGCGCACACACACACAGACATACACAAATGCCGCCACATACACACACACACAAATGCCGCCACATACACACACACGAACACACACACACTCCGCCTCATACGTACACACACACACACACATGCACACACACACAAACGCCGCCACATACACACACACACACACAAACTCCGCCTCATACAAACACACGCACACACACACTCCGCCTCATACACACACACACACATGCGCACACACACACAGACATACACAAATGCCGCCACATACACACACACACAAATGCCGCCTCATACACACACACGAACACACACACACTCCGCCTCATACGTACACACACACACACTCTCTCTCTTCCAACCTGCATCATAAAAAGCGAGCGGGATATTCACGGGCCTGATGGGAGCTCCAGTGTTGCTTTAATTGGCGGCAAAAACTGTGCGACATGTGTTGCTCTTCTCCCTGGGTGAGCTGACTTAGCTGGGACTTAGCGTCATTTATCCCACACTCTCCCCCCCATGTGTCCCTCCTCTGGGTCCCTCCGTGGTGACGGGAGAGGTACGCATGGCGGGGTGGTTAAAAAAGATGGCGGTAAATCTCTGGAGTGGATCAGCCGGCGCTGTCTTGCGTGATGTGCTCAGGTGTCTGCTGAGGATTTGATGCTCTCGAGCTGCACGGGAACGCATGTGGGGGGACGAATTAGAATTTGCCTACTTGAGCACATGAACATTAAACAGGCTCAGCCATATGAGAACAGCCATCGCATCTGTCACAGAATCAAACTGGAATTGAAATGCAGAAGTTTGGAGCTGGCATGGCGAGATGGTCGCTATACGCAGCGTTTAAGCTGCATTAACATGCTGTCACCTAGCAGTCATATTGCCTTGTTTCACTCCATAGTCCCTCTGCTCATAAAATATTCAGTGCGGTTCAGGCAGGCTGTGTTAAACAGTCAATTTTGATGAGATACCTGCAAGCTCTGGAGTCCCTTCTGTCTGTTGATGAGATACCTGCAAGCTCTGGAGTTCCTTCTGTCACAACGGTTTTTATCCTCTGTTCTGCCCTACAAAGGCCTACAAAGTGCAGTAACTACATGAACAGAGAAAAACGCCCTCAAAGTTGTCATACTGCCCAGTCAAACATGTTGTAGGTATAGTAGTGGTGATGCTTTTATGTACTTTCTTAATAGGAAAAAGCAAGAGAAGACAGAAGAGGTGTTTTAAGTCAATTTCCAATCTAAGTGTAGTTTTGACAATGTGCATTTACTGCCTTTTGGCTTAGTAGGGCAGTGATGTCATCTCTTGTTTCTCTCCATCTAAAGGACCCGCGGTGCTTCTCGTCCGTGAAGACGGGCAGAGGTCCGCTCGAGGAGGGCTGGAAGAAGACCTGCTGCCCCATCATGTGCTCCTACAAACTGGTCAGGGTGCAGTTCGAGGTCTGGGGCCTGCAGACCAGGGTGGAGCAGTTTGTCCAGAAGGTGCGTGGTGTTCACCTCTGACGCACAGGCATGTTTTTGGGTCTGAGTGCATCGGGACAGGTGACTGAAGAGTGGCAAACACGCCTCATTGGGCGTGTTTGAAATGACTGGCTGGCTGGTAAATGCAGTGCATTCTGAACTTAATATAGCAACGTTTTTGGACAATCTCGTCTAAACTTCACCGTACCCACCCTTGTGGGGTGGACAAGATTGTCCAAAAGCATCACTATTTGAAGTCCAGAGTGCATTGCTTTAAGCCAGACAGTCAGACAGCCAGTCGTTTCAAACACACCCACGGGTTTCTTTTCTTTGAAAAAGACAAAAAAAGAAACCAAAAACCAGACTGGGACCCGTGTTTCTGTTTTTATTACTGTTGCATGCTATGGTTTGGTTTGTGTTTTCATCAAGTTTTTCTTCCGAGTATGAAGAAATTAGAAACCTAATCACTGGCTATTATCAAACTGATGACATGTTTTAGTCAGAGGGTCTTCATCATGTAGTCTAACCAAACATGAGGTCATTGTCATGGGTTTGGCTGTAGAGCATGGGTGTCCAAGCTTTTTGCCCGGGGGGCCGGATTTGACGAGGTGAACATGTGAAGGCCAACCATTATAATGACATGATAATAACACAATAATAATAGTAATAATAATAATTATAATAATAATAATTTGGCTGTAGAGGAGCCGTATGTTTACAGAGCAGGCTGAATCCCATCAGGTACTCTGTACAACACACACAACACGAAGATAACACAGGGAAACATTGCTATTTATGTCAGGGGTGTCCAAACTTTTTGCCAGGGGGGCCGGATTTGGCGAGGTGAACATGTGAGGGCCAACCATTATAATGACACGATAATAATACAATAATAATAATAATAATAATAATAATAATAATAAACAATAATAATAATAATAATAATAATAATAATATGCAAATGAACTATTTAATGAATATTTTATTGCAATGGCATAGTTTTTATGTCTTCACATGTATTTTTACCAAAATTACTGTGCATTTTATATTTGAAGACCAGTTATAAAATCAGTTATCTTATTCAGAAGTACACACCACTGAGGGTTTTGATCACAATCACACAAACACACACAAATCACTGTGTTTTTAGAATTTATTTAGGCTACCCCAGAAAACAAATAACTTGCCTGCACTAATGTGATGGGTGGTACTGAGATTTAGATTGCAGGAAAAAGGCCAGGTCTGGCTCAAAGACAGTGGTTTTGATGCGCAAGATGCCACTTTGTCTTGTCCTCACACGGTTCTTGTTAAAGTTCCTAAGTGAGAATGTCTTCTCGCACAGGTATGTCGAGCCAAATAAGCTCATGATTTTTTTTTTTACCAAATGTTCGAATCTCTTGGAACCTGCCATTATCCAGCGGGCAGTAAAAGTTGTCAAGAGCTGCTTCTCCATCTGCAGGTGTTTTGGAGCGAAGCTCTTTGCTCACGTTCACCATCCACTCCTCTCAAAAAATCAGTAACTGAGCGATGTCTGTTGCGTCCGTGCTTTGTCGCAGGCTAACGGAAAAAAAACAAACCCGACACCCTTTGTGTCTGTCTCTTAAGCAAAGTCTTGCTTCTTCTCAGGACATCACCCAGTCTTTAACAAATTTACCATCAGTAAAAGGCAGTGCCTTGCAATCAACGTTGCCATCTCGTAGCTCGCTTTTGTAGCATTTTCATTTGACTCACGAGTTCTTGTGAAAAACGCTGCTGTGCCATTAAAACACCTCCCAGTTGCTTTCATTTTTTGCACTGTTCATTCCTAGCTTGTTGTGGTAGTGACTCTTGAGATTAAACTCCTTGAAAACAGCCACGTCTCCTTGCATATTAGGCAGACAGTTATTTCGTATGTCAGTGAAAACAAATATTCAGTTTTCCACTTGGAAGTGGCGGCCCTCGTTGTCAATTTTCCTCTTTTTATTTACAGTCACCTACTATCTGCGTGGCCAAGCAATTAATAAAAGACGCAACATCACACGACATAATAGCAAGATATTTTCATTGCGAAATAAAACCGCGAATAATGCCTACCAAAGGGCAAACTAGTAAGTGTGTTGTGGTCAAAAAAACAAGAATACTGTTACAATGTCGATATACTTTGGGTTGGTGCTGCCATAACTATTAACACCTCCCCCAGACCTGTTCTGTGCGTGGCCAAGCAGTTATGCGCGCGATTTAGCGTAGCAAAAGAATCGCCGGCATTCCTCGTGGATAGTTATGGCTCTGTGGCAAGAAAGGCTATTAACACCTGTTTTCTGAGAGGTGCCGCGGGCCGGTGGAAAGGAGCCGGACTTTGGACATGTCTGATTTATGTGATATCGTATGTCATAACATACACCTAATTATTATAGTTGCTAAATGAATGACAGTATTAATAGGTTGTTTATACAGTGTTGTCAAGTAGGCTCTTTAAATAGGCTGTGAATTCAGAGACTCAAATAAGCAGTTGGATATTTATTTTTAAAAATAAAACTAATAGGTCATTTAAAAAAGTCATTTTTAAAACATCTAATATCTTTCAGTAGTATGTTTTTCTCAGACATACACACATACTCACTCTCTCTCTCTCTCTCTCTCTCTCTCTCTCTCTCTCTCTCTCTCTCTCTCTCTGTCACACACACACACACCCACCCTTAGTTATGCAATAAAAAAATTGTTTCAGTGAAGGTTATCCAAACAGCTTTTTCCTTTGCAATGGCGACTCTGTGCTCGGGGTCATATGCTCGTTCTCCTGGGAATCCTCTTCAGCTTGGCAGCTCATCTCTAAGACTCTTCCCAAAGCTCTACATCGCTGCCACAGTAACAATGACTGCCAATGCTGTCTGTGCATTGTCCCTGGTATTGTTTGCAGCAATGTGTAGATCCCAACCTGTAAGTACAGGAAGCTTCAGTTTCAGACTTCACACAGCTCCTCCTTAATACCACTCGCTGCCGTGTGTCAGGCATTGAGCTGTGTCAGGCATTGAGCTGTGCCTTTGTTGGTGTTGCAGGGTCTAAACGAGAGGTCATCAGGTAGACGTGACGGGGATTATCCATGTCATTTACCTGGTGCCTTCCAACCAGCAACCAGCACTAGTGTAAAAAACAGCAACCAGCACTAGTGTAAAAAACAGCAACCAGCACTAGTGTAAAAAACAGCAACCAGCACTAGTGTAAAAAAAACAGCAACCAGCACTAGTGTAAAAAAAACAGCAACCAGCACTAGTGTAAAAAAAAACAGCAGATGTGTTTTCTGGGCTGTATTGTTTTCTAATGTGCTGTTTTCTTTCCAAGTCCAGTAATTCCCAATACCTTTTGGAACAGTGGCTATTACTGTTGATTTATGTACTTCATAAAGATTCCTGGCCATAGAAAGATCTAGTAGCCTGGACCTGCAGTGATTGCATTATGTGGAGCAAATGCGGTGCAGCTGAGTATTTCAGTCACAGTCATGTTCAATTGCATGTCTGCTTTTTAGAATTTATTTATTAGAAACTCATTCAAAATTCTTCATTGAAACAGTTCCACCATGACAGTTTTTATTATAAAACTGAATATGGTTGAAATAGCTCCTTTAGTTGTCCTTTAGTGCATCTAATCTGACAGTGGATTTAAGGTATTCAGAGTTTACTGTGAAACCACAAGCAATAGTAAATGTACAGCCGATTTTAAATTAAAGTGGCAACAGATTTAAACCTATTTCTGGTTTACTAAAAAAACACATAAAAGGATTGTTTTAAACCTAGGGGTAAAGTTATGTGCAACTTGGCAAACCTTGATTCATTCCTTGTTAAAACGTAGTCCTTGTTAAAACGTAG
Source organism: Coilia nasus (assembly GCA_027475355.1). NCBI lineage: Eukaryota > Metazoa > Chordata > Actinopteri > Clupeiformes > Engraulidae > Coilia > Coilia nasus. Next base: position 37,004,468 of record CM050216.1, on the reverse strand, counting down.
TCCTCGTTGGTGCAGTCTAATCCTGATAGTTGGGGCCCCTTTTTGAAGTGGTAGTGCTCGGAGTGACGTGTACCAGGATTGAGCCATTCCGCTACCAGTTGAATTACAGCTGCATACTGCCGGCTTTAAATCTCGGCCCATATTCTATCCGCTCTCAGGCGACTTTGTGCTAGCTATGGGAATTGAATCCATCACCTTTCCTAGTGCCATGGTACCAGTTGAATCATGGGTACGTGGTGGCTATTGCTAGCCCCAAGTCTTGACCCAAATATCTTCCCATCAGGCTGTGCATTGCCCCCAAACTCGCCTACCACACACATTTAGCTTCACACACACACACACACACACACACACACACTTAGGCATACTGTAGAAAAAAGGAAACCCTGGAGTAGAATGCTGTGAGACGCACTCATGTTTAAATCAGGTCCGCTTATTGCCGTGGTGATATGAAAGCGTGGCAGGTTTCCAGCGTAGCCCCTCGTAAGCGGCGCGTTGGAGGGTCGTAAAAAGCGTGCGCGCCTCTTAATCTCCCCGCGCTCCAGGGCGCTGTTCTGCCGTTAAATATCTCCCCGGAGCCGCCTGGCTTTCCTGCCACCACTTGCTGGATGGCACCGCTTATTTATGACTGCGTGCGTGTGTGTGTGGGTGTGTGTGTGTGTGCGGGGGTGGGAGGGGGGAGGGGGTGTCTGTGGCTGTTTGTGTTTGTTTGTACTGGTGCTGTTTGTGTGTGTGTGTTAGAGAGAGTGTGTGTATCTCATTTTGTCTGTGTGGAATTGTTTTTATGCGCATGCATGTGGGATTGTGTGTGTGTGTACTATGCACATTTGTTTTTATATTTTTTGATGTATTCCCATACTCATTCTGTGTGTATGTGAGTATTTTGTGTATGTCAGTAGGTTTTCTGAATGTGCATGCTTTCCTTGATGTGTGCCCATGTAGTTACACTATGATTGGGTGTCTTGGGCACATTGCTACTGCTGTTATATACTGGATGGGCCTTTAGCAGGTGACGTGTTATGGCCTCCACATATGCTGAAAGGCAGCTATGGCCTCCACATATGCTGAAAGGCAGCTATGGCCTTAGTGTATCCTAATGGGCAGCTATGGCCTCCACATATGCTAAAAGACAGCTATGGCCTCCACATATGCTAAAAGGCAGCTATGGCCTTAGTGTATCCTAATGGGCAGCTATGGCCTCCACATATGCTAAAAGGCAGCTATGGCCTCCACATATGCTAAAAGGCAGCTATGGCCTTAGTGTATCCTAAAGGCAGCTATGGCCTCCACATATGCTAAAAGGCAGCTATGGCCTTAGTGTATCCTAATGGGCAGCTATGGCCTCCACATATGCTAAAAGGCAGCTATGGCCTTAGTGTATCCTAATGGGCAGCTATGGCCTCCACATATGCTAAAAGGCAGCTATGGCCTTAGTGTATCCTAATGGGCAGCTATGGCCTCCACATATGCTAAAAGGCAGCTATGGCCTTAGTGTATCCTAAAGGCAGCTATGGCCTCCACACATGCTAAAAGGCAGCTATGGCCTTAGTGTATCCTAATGGGCAGCTATGGCCTCCACATATGCTAAAAGGCAGCTATGGCCTTAGTGTATCCTAATGGGCAGCTATGGCCTCCACATATGCTAAAAGACAGCTATGGCCTTAGTGTATCTAAATGGGCAGCTATGGCCTCCACATATGCTAAAAGGCAGCTATGGCCTTACTGTATCCTAATGGGCAGCTATGGCCTCCACACATGCTAAAAGGCAGCTATGGCCTTAGTGTATCCTAAAGGCAGCTATGGCCTCCACATATGCTAAAAGGCAGCTATGGCCTCCACATATGCTAAAAGGCAGCTATGGCCTTAGTGTATCCTAAAGGCAGCTAACAGATTGCTTACAGGTTTAACGTAGAGCACATAGAGCTATCAGTCTTACCCCTGTGACCAGTAAGCTCCTCATTACACCTTGCAGAACAAAACCTTTTTAAAGGCCTTCTTTTTTCTCACCACATACAGGTCAGAGTTGTGTGTGTGAGAGAGAAGGGATTCGTTGTAAGAGTCCCAGGCCCAGGTTCACCTCTCACCCTCTGCCTTCATGTCTGAGCACTGTTGATCATCTCTGAAGTCTGCCCATTGCCCATTGCAGTGGACTCATCATAGCCTGTGCGCTCTAACTTCTGTCCTTTTGTGCTCACTAGCTTTGCAAATGGAAAAAAGGTTGGTGAAAAAAGGTGCAAATGGTTTTGACTCAAGGTCATCATTCCTCTTTCCTCTTTTGTCCTTCTCCTACCTCTCTCTCTTTCACTCTCATGCTCTCTATCCCACTCCCTTTTCGACTCTCTCTCTCCCTCTCTCTCTCTTTCTCTCTCTCTGTCTCTCGCTCAGGTAATTAGGGACGTGTTGTTGGTTGGACATCGGCAGGCGTTTGCCTGGGTGGATGAGTGGTACGGTAAGTAACCCCTCTCTGAATGACTAACACCTCTGAATGTCTCATCAGGGCTTTTATGGGCGCTGAAAACCACACAGGTGTGCTGCCATTGAAACAATGATGAGGCGCGATGAGCGGCTCCTTCTTTTTTTTCTCCAAACCTTCCTGTGCAGTTGCTACAATTACGTTCATAGCTAAAACAGTATACATTATGATTATAATAATACGGCAGGAGAATAAAGATGATTTGGTCCCTGCTCATCCAAACCAAAGGAAGCAGCACAGTGGGTCTGCGTATCACATTAGAATTTGTAATGTGTTCGCTGCTTTTGGGAAGAGGTAAATTGCAGTTTCTGGACATAGAACTCTCTCCCCTTGGAGGAAATTAAAATGTTGCCATCTGTGTTAAACCCGTTTCTAGGCCATGCTACATATTCACTATCAGGGATCGTGTCTATGTGTACTATAATTAATTCTGACATTCAGTTATAAAAATTAAATATGCAATTCTGACATTCTCATCGATGAGAAAATGACAGCAAGATGGTTGCGGTGCAAAGCTGTTTTATAGTGACTGCTGCTGATGTGCCATCAGGGTGGGGAGAATGGAAGGGTCTTTTACAAGGTCATTTACTGTGCTGAATGAACAGAGGAGCAGTTTTACTGCGACATGGATGTTTAATTACACACAGAGTTCACCTGCACACGTGTTCCATTGGAGTGTTGTTCTTGTGGAATCTGTAGGGCATGTGCTGAAAGGCGTTTCTCAGCTTGCTGTGTCTCTATGACCTCTGTGCCAGGCAAATTCAATTTTGGGCCAATAAAATGTTGGGTGACTGTTCTCATCTTTATGATATCAAACCTGGTGTTGATGTGCAGCATTTTACAGCTGCGTATTTGCCCAGAGGAATGTCAAGCGACCTTAAACGGTGAGGGTGCTGTGCTAACCCATGCACTCTATTGGCAAGCACCTGAACTGCACTGGGTCTGTTGGCAAGCACATGGCTTGCACTTGGTCGCGTATCCTGAGGTAGGGGGGCAGATGCTGAGGCTGTCCTGAGGTAGGGGGGCAGATGCCAAGGCTGTCCTGGGGTAGGGAAGCATATGCTGTTTCAGGCAGGTGGGTCATTCCGTGTCAAATCAACAAATGGCCGACAGTCACCCTCTCCAAAAAATCTGAAAAAAAAAAAATCACAGCCGTTTGTACAGCCAACCTATGTATAAATCTTAAATATTAAGTCTGTATCACTAATAGCTCCAAAACTACACACTTTGAAATTTCAGGTCATTTTGGGAATTCTGGTGAACAAGCCTTTTGCTCAACTTCCGACATTGCTGGCTCTTTTAGTATTCCACACACATTAGTGTAACTATGTGAAAAGAAATGCATTTTCCTGTAGAATTCAAAAATCAAATCAGATCAGTTGTACCTTGTGTAATTCTTCCTTTCCAAAGCTGTGAAAATGGCTATAGATTCAATATGTGAAATGACACCACCACTTTTGAGGGCTTCTCGTTCAAAAAGTATGGCACACAAATGTATCAGATTATTTTTCCCAGTGATATATGGATTATAATGTCATGCCTATACATTAACCTTTGTTGATATTGTTTTCATATGGTCAGTGTATTTTCTTGAAGTTAGGCTTGATTTTCAAAAAGGCTGTTTTCATCTTGTCATTTCACCATGTGGACAGTTCACAGGATTTTTAAACATTTTTCCATAATCAGCCTGTATGTGAGGATCATTTGTCCAAAATTTGGATTTGTTGCTGAGTCTCTTTATTGAGATATGATGTTTGGGAAAAAATGTCAGTAATTCCATGGAGTTGGATTGATCGGCAGTACCTCTTTCCATCACATGTTGTGCTCTTTTAATACAATGGAAGTCAATTTTAGGGTAGCATGTAATTTACAGGAAAAGCTGCCAAACAAACTTTGTGTTACAATTAAGCCAATTGCACTGTCAATGTCATTTTTGAGCAGGGTTTTATTGTACAGCACACAAAAAGCAAGGCAAAACTGAAATGGCATTATAATACAAACACAAAAGGACCATAAACAGGAATGCTATCAATTTAAAGATCATAAACAGTAACAATATGCTATGCAAACATTAAGAATGTGAAAACTAAGATCTCATATTTTTAAAGTAATGAAACGCAAGACACAGACATTCACACTCATGATCACAAAATATTATGCATATCTTAAATTTAAACATTTAAAAATATGAGATCTTAGTTTTCACATTCTTGATGTTTGCATAGCATATTGTTACTGGTTTTTTTAATGTTACTGTCTGAATGAAAGCCTCATTTACAAGTAGGATTGAAATTTCCCGTATTCGGAATCCTCATATTATTGTGCAGTATAAATCTTACCTTATTGCCCCATTTTGTGGTTTATTATTATTATGGGTTGTGGATGTTTACAGCAGTCAGAAACAAACAAAGTGTGTGTTTCAGAAACAAACAAACAAAGTGTGTGTTTTATTCTGCCCCCAGGCAAGAGGGGATAGGAGAGGAATTATGGCTAAAGCTGGTTTCCCTTGAACTGGGATGGTAGATTTCAAGGGCCCACTTTTAAAATCCTTTCATGACGGGTGACTCAAAGCCAAAGGTGGGGGTTGGGATCTGACAGTACACAGTCATCCTGTGCCTGCCTCATCGCTGGGCTTTATGTTTTTGTGCGTGTGGACAGGAGTGCAAGTGGTGAAGGCCTCCGTGATTCACCTGTGAATCTGTGACGTGTGGCGTGGCTGACAGTACACCGGCACCCTGTGCCTGCCTCAGCGCTGGGCTTTATGTTTTTGTGCACGTGGACAGGAGTATAAGTGGTGAAGGGCCTTCGTGATTCACCCAGCTCCTGCTGCTTAGCCTGTCCTGGGCTGTAGAGTGGCTGTCTGGGCTTGAGTCAAACAGGGTGATTCAAAGGGTGTTCAGGCATTACACACATTCACACGCACACACAAACACATGCACAAGCGTACACACACACACACACACACACATGCACATGTACAATCATGCATATACTCACAAACACACATATCAGTGCCAGTGTTGGTGAATCACTTGTTTGGGGAGTGTAGCATGGCATTAGGTGTTGCCTGGTGAGTTCTCCCAAATATATTTGTGCAGACTTTTTTTCCCCTCATGGGGAGACTTTTGCAAACCCTCTTCATTCTGGAAATATGTTTTATTTTAGGCTATTCGTGCATTGTGTTTTGCATGGATGTTTTGTAAGTCAGCTGGGTAATCTGGCTGTAAGTGAGTTAGGTGGCCTGGCTGTGGTAGGCTTCTTATATCAGGAGGGAGAGACGAATGCCTGTACTGTTGAGGGTATGGTTTGTATTACGTCAGTGTAAAACATATGCTTTTGTGTCGTGCACATTGTAATGAGTCTGGCCTAAATCATTTGTTTGGCTCTGGGCCAACTAAATTTAGTTATTCTACGTTTTCAGTGAAAGCCAGCTGACATTGAGCTGACAAGAAGAGGTCAGAAAATAGACTGAGGCAATGTCACATTGCATAGGTTGCATATGGTCTATAGCTTTTAAGACTGCTTTACCTCATTCATGATATAATTCTGGTCCTACACTTATTGTTTTGTAAAGACAGGACAATGTTTTGGACAGGTAGGTTAATTTGAAAAAGGTATTTTTTTTACATATTTATGTATAAATATATAGATGTGGCATTGCGTACATTCTTGCTCTTTCAAGCCAGCAAGTCTTCAATATGTTTCCCCACTGAAGGTAAAGATGAGGTGTTCTGTCTGTGATTTATATTGTTTTTCCTAAGCAGCCTGTTAACAGACACAGTTGTAAGATGGCTTCCATGAAATGGTAGACGTGTGATGTGATGGGGTGTACAGTTAGCGGTCAGACCTAAACGAACTGGAGCACTGGAAACGCTAGGTGTGTCCTACCCTGGAAAAGCTAGGTGTGTCCTACCCTGGAAAAGCTAGGTGTGTCCTAGCCTGGAAAAGCTAGGTGTGTCCTAGCCTGGAAAAGCTAGGTGTGGCCTAGCCTGGAAAACCAGTTTTGTACAGAGGTGTGTAGACTCTGCTTGAAGCTTAAAACGATTGGATCTGCTTTTACCAATAATAATAATAATAATAATAATAATAATAATAATCATTATCTTTACTTGTATAGCACAATTTATACAAGATGCATCTCAAACTGCAACATTTCTTGCAGTCCACTAGCGCCGGAGCGGATGAACACAATAACGCAATGCCCCGTTAATGCGGGCTCTTGCGTGACGCAATATTGCAATGTCACAACGACGCAATGACTAACGTGTGGTTGTGACACATGCGATTAGCCTTTAAATGTAGCACAACGTTGACATCATCACTCACAAACATTCCCTCTGTTCGCTGATTGGCCTGGTAAAGATTCTACCAGAGTCATCCATTGTAGTGGAGCACAGCCAGACCCTCTGTACCAAAAGAAGCTGAGTACGAGGGGCTGGTTTACCAGGCTAGGTGTGGCCTGTGTTCTCAGGAATGTCTGTTGGGGTCCTAACTTTGACTGGATCCTTCCGGTTCCTTCTCCCTTTTTTCCCGTGGCTCTTTAGCAGAGCCGTCAGCGCCGTTTCCCACAGAGTCCCTAATACTTCTCTGGCCCCCCTGCTGGTGTTAGGGGGTGACCCCCTGTGATACTCCTGTGGTGCCCCTGCTGGTGTGAGGGGGTAACCCCCTGTGATACTTCTGTGGTGCCCCTGCTGCTGTGAGGGGGTGACCCCCTGTGCTACTCCTGTGGTGCCCCTGCTGGTGTGTGGGGGTGACCCCCTGTGCTTTGCTTATGCTGCACCTGCGTTTATTATTTTTCCATCAGCAGATACACACAGCACATGACACGCTGGCCTCCGTCCCGCTGGTGACGGCCATGATATGGCTCAGAGGAGGGTATAATTAGACACACCTTCCTGTTGACGTCCCACTTCACACGAGCCCATTTGTGACTAGCCACTCTCCTCTTTCTCATGCGGCCGGGACCCAAAATAGCGTTCGTCCTTTAGAAGTGGTCTTTTCCTGCGCTGGCGTAGAGCACTTTGCCATGGAAATGGGGCCCTTGACATATTAGATCCGCGCTGTCCACGCGCCACTGCCATCTCACATACTGCTAAAGTGTGTGAATAACCTTTCCCCTGTACCGTGCTGTCGGCCAGCCGTGTTTTTGTTTCTGTGCTGTCGGTGGCCATGCTCCGTCATTAGTGACTAAAGATGAGTAGCAGAATGTAAGGATTTATATCTGATATCTGTCTAGCTGATTAGCACGTTAATCAGAGGGTTTAAAGGTCTGACATTAGTTTCCTAAAAGAGAACAGAGAGTATTTTTACACAAAAAAACTCATTTGAATAATCCTTGCTGAGGCTAACATGCCCTTAAAGGTGGTAAAAACAGCCTCATCTGACCTCTGTTCTGTTCTGTGTTGTTTTGTTTCGGAGCGTGAAGGTGAGCTGGCCTGAGGTGACCCTGTGGTCCCCCTGTCGTGAGTTTGTCTGGAGGGCCCGGGCGAATGCTGACAAGTGCCGAGTAGTGCCCTTTAGTGTTGAGCACATGATCTCTAACGCTCGAAAACAGTCGCGAGAGGCTCTGTCATTATCCAGCGCGCCTGTTGACATTGATCATCTGCTCGTCAAGACATGGCTGCTTCACTCCTTCAGCTGCGTCTCCGGGTAGGGGGTTTGGGGGGGTAGGGGTGGGGGATGGAGGGCCCTGGGAGGCAAGCGAGGTGGCCTGTAGTTGCCCCGCGGCGGTGCGGTCGAGGCTGGAGTGTAGA
>CM050216.1:36946242-36988742 GCA_027475355.1 Coilia nasus | reverse complement strand
GGCTGGGGGGGAGCCCTGCTGGAGATAGAGGGGCTGGGGGTGGGGGTGGTGGGGGGAGAAAGCCGTGCTGGAGATGAATGAAGTGCGTTGCAGTGTGGCACATCTGGCTTGATTGTCCTTATCAGTAGCCCACAGGCGCCCGGCTGATAAGTCACCCCTCACGGAGGGACGGGCCAGCTCTTTGGGGCTCCGCAAGGAAGCAGGGCCCCCGCGCCGCTAATTGTGTCCACCAAGGACCACTGTCCTGTCTGTCCACTGCAATTTAAGTATTTGCGCACGCCGTGTCAACAAGGCAATTTGGTGTGACCCCCCCCCCCACCGAGAAGACTCGTCGGGTCAGTGTGCATCACCTGGGAGTTGGGAAGGGGCCGAGAGACTCTGACAATGGCCCGCTAATATACAATAAACAGGAAACGAGTGACCTTGATCTCAGCACATCAGCACGCTGCTGGAGGAGGAGAGGAGGGGGAAAGAAAGCGAGGGATGCTGCTGTTGTGGAGGGAGAGGAGGGGAAAAGAAAGCGAGGGATGCTGCTGTTGTGGAGGGAGAGGAGGGGAAAAGAAAGCGAGGGATGCTGCTGTTGTGGTGGGAGAGGAGGGGGAAAGAAAGCGAGGGATGCTGCTGTTGTGGAGGGAGAGGAGGGGAAAAGAAAGCGAGGGATGCTGCTGTTGTGGAGGGAGAGGAGGGGAAAAGAAAGCGAGGGATGCTGCTGTTGTGGAAGGAGAGGAGGGGAAAAGAAAGCAAAGGATGTTGCTGTTGTGGAAGGAGAGGAGGGGAAAAGAAAGCGAAGGATGTTGCTGTTGTGGGAAAAGAGGGGAAAAGAAAGCAATGGATGCTGCTGTTGTTGTGGTGGGTTCTCCACCTGTGCAGCGACAAAGGAACCATTGACACGATTGATTGCTTTTGCGCTTGCAGATGCAAAGTTATGTGGGCCTAGCCCCAATTTTGTCATCTCCAGGTCAGTGCATTCTCCAGTTTAAATGCAATGACTGCCCAACAGACTCGTCAGCCGGGCAAAAAAACAGTGTTTTTTTTTTTTACACTGACGAAGAATTTCTTTTCATGCCTAGGAATATATACACGAGCGCTTGCACCAAATATGTCTTTGCATGTCATGGAGGATTGATTTTTTGGTGCAGATGTTTGAAATATGAGATGAGAGATGTGGCAGTTCAGCAGTGACTGAAAGTCTTCAAGCCTTTAATGTTGGGTTTCTATTCTGACTATCTGCTATAAATATCTCAAAGGAGCATTTTAGCCCTGGTTTTATCGCCCTGGTTATTGTTGAGAAAAACAATGATGTTTTAAGAAATCCAGGTTCAACTCTTATTGTTCAAGTATAATTAAATTTAGTTTCAGCTATATATACTTCCTCCTACGGCTCTGCAAATCAAGCTGTGGAATAAACTTTAATACTATTTTATTTTAATACTAGCATTTATTGACAGAGGGGCTAAATCCATTGGCTTGCCTCAGTGAGAAGAGGACCTTTGTATCCAGATATCACAACAAAATTTAATCCCTATATCATCTACCCAATTTTCCACTTGCTTTTCAAGTGCTTTTCCCACAATTCCGAAATGTTTACTTTCGAGAGCCAATCCCATAACCACAGCTGTGTTACTGGAGAAGAGCAGGCCGCTCTGTGGCCTATCCTAACACACTGCCTGTCATAGTGCCTCACACAAGCAAAGCTGATCCCTGCTCCAGAAATTGTACTGTCACCAGAAGGATTGACTCATTCTCTCCTGTACGCCGAAACTCCTAATAACTGCTTGTCTCCCCCTGATTGTATCTCGACCAACAGATAATTGAGTTAGGGACTCCAGGCCTGACCTTGGCCTTGACTTCTTTTTTTCCTCTTTCTTTTTTTTCTTCCTTTGTCTGTAGGGCTTCAACCCTTGCTTCTCCATCGAGGGCGTTTTATTCGAAAGCTTTTAAGGGCGAAACGCATGGTCTGGCGCATTTCCTCTGCCATGTGTGGCTGTGACATGTACTGGGTTCTTTTTCTTCCTCCTCTTCCAGAGAGACCTTGTTAAAACTGAAGAAGTGAGAAAAGATGCTAGCTGTCAATATCTGTGAGTAAGTGGGGCTTGTGGAGGGAGAGAGAGAAGGAGGGACAGAGAGAGCGAAAGAGAGAGAGAGAGAGGGGAGGGAATGTGACTGAAGTACCTTCAGTTGCACCTAATCATTTCTATTCCGCTCCATCTTTCCATAACCTTTCTGTTTATTTGGGATGCAGATCACAATCAGCCATTCTGACACATCTTTTTCAGAGATGCCATGCGCTGAGCTGGTATTACCGTCCAAGAATTTACACTGCTGATGGGCTATATTTGCATTTAAAATGGATAGCCCCCGCTTCAATTGGGAGTACGCAAAGTACACTTAATCCACAAACAGAACTGAACCTGCTCTGAGTGTTATGTCCCTGTTTTCCCAGATAAAAGCCTCTGATTATGCTTTGCTTATTGATGCTGAGCGTAATATAAAAAAACAGCCAAAAAAAAAAAAAAAAAAGTCCTGCTTTTGTGGATGCCTTTGCAAGCTGTGGGTAAATCTGAGGCAGATGGTGGGCCTGTGCTGGGAGTATTGTGTCTGACATTACATTAGCAGTGTTGCACTTCATAGAGCAAAGTCTTTAGAGACAAAAGATGGGTGTGGAGAGGGGGCGTGTGTGTGTTTGTGTGTGTGTGTGGGGGGGGAGAAGAGAAAAAGGAAGGAATAGAAGAGAGAGTGACAGACAGAGAGAGAAGTCGAGTGTGGGAGCTGAGGGAAACGGATCCATTCGTCTAACGGCGAGGCCCGCTGCTCATCGCTTATTCTTTACTCAGCACTTCCCCCTATCTCAGCCAATGGCGTCGCCCCGGTCACATGACTCTGACATCTTACACTGGAGCCAGCACTGGCTGACAACCTGGAGTGGCCACAGAGAGTGTTATTTGAACGCCCAGCCAAGGCTGCTTTTCACTCTCTCTCTTTCTTCTCTCTAATCCCTCTCTCTATCTGTCTCTCATCCCTCCCTCTCTCTATCTGTCTTTCTGACTCTTTCTCTCTTCTCTGTTTGTTATCCTTTTCTCTCTCTCTCTCTCTCTCTCTCTCTCTCTCTCTCTCGCTTCCAGCCCTAAGGCTTTAGCCAGTACATCTGGGCAACTACGCATCTGGCATTGGCAACTTTTTCATGTGTCTCTAAAAAAAAATGCTGCATTGTGTACGTGGACGTCAGTTCCGTGTGTGTGTGTGTATGCTAATGCCATGTCTGTGTGGATGCTAATGGCATGTGTGTGGATGCTCATAGCATGTGTGTGTGTATATCAATGCCGTGTGTGTGTGTATGCAAGTGCCATGTGTGTGGATGCTAATGCCATGTGTGTGTATGCTAATGCCATGCGTGTGTGTATGCTAATGCCATGCGTGTGTATGTTATTGCCATGCGTGTGTGTATGCTAATGCCATGCGTGTGTGTATGTTATTGCCATGCGTGTGTGTATGTTATTGCCGTGTGTGTGTGTATGCTAATGCCATGCGTGTGGATGCTAATGGCATGTGTGTGTGAATGCTAAAGCCGTGTGTGTGTGTGAATGCTAATGCTATTTGTGTGTGTATGCTAATGCCATGCGTGTGTGTATGCTAATGCCATGTGTGTGTATGTCAGTGCCGTGTGTGTGTGGATGCTAATGGCATGTGTGTGTGGATGCTAATGGAATGTGTGTGTGAATGCTAATGCTGTGTGTGTGTGTGGATGCTAATGCCATGCGTGTGTGTATGTTATTGCCATGCGTGTGTGTATGCTAATGCCATCCGTGTGTGTCTATTATTGCCGTATGTGTGTATGCTAATGCCATGCGTGTGGATGCTAAAGCCGTGTGTGTGTGAATGCTAATGCTATGTGTGTGTGTATGCTAATGCCATGTGTGTGTGTATGTTAGTGCCATGTGTGTGTGGATGCTAATGGCATGTGTGTGTGGATGCTAATGGCATGTGTGTGTGGATGCTAATGCCATGTGTGTGTGTGTGTCAGTGCCGTATGTCAGTGCCGTGTGTGTGTGGATGCTAATGCCATGTCTGTGTGTGGATGCTAATGCCGTGTGTGTGTATGTTATTGCCATGCGTGTGTGTATGCTATTGCCATGTGTGTGGATGCTAATGCCGTGTGTGTGTATGCTAATGCCATGTGTGTGTGTATGTTATTGCCATGCGTGTGTGTATGCTAATGCCTTGTGTGTGGATGTTAGTGCCGTGTGTGTGGGTGCAGTGCAGCAGTTACTGTAAATGGAGCTCCTCTATACTGTGCTGTTGTGTGGCTGAGCTGCTTCAGTACTGTGCTGTTGTGCTGCTGTGCTGTTGAGCGGCTGAGCAGCTGAGCTGTCTCCTGTACTGTGCTGCTGTGCTGTTGTGCTGCTGTGCTGTTGAGCGGCTGAGCGGCTGAGCTGTCTTCAGTACTGTGCTGCTGTGCTGCTGAGCGGCTGTGCTGTCTTCTGTACTGTGCTGCGGTGCTGCTGTGCTCACTGGGGTGAGGATGTGAAGATTTGTAGAGATGTGAATAAAGCCAGCTCTACTCGGCGCAGTAACATCCTGCTCTCGCTAAGCTAAGCTAAGCTAAGCTAAGAACTCTGACCGGCGGGATGTGATTCTCCGCGGCCAGGGCAGGCGGCGGGTTGCCGAGGCTGTGATTTACCACCAGCTCAATGTCACTGACCCGCCAGGATTTCAGAACGAGAAAATTGGTTTCAAAAGGAACATGTTTGTAAAACACCAGAGGCGACGTGACTAAAAATACAACTAGTCTCCTTGGTGACTAAGCCGAGTTTTCCTGTAAAAAGAAGAAGAAAAAAAATCCTTTGACTTTTAATTGTCAACATATCCTGTCTTCAATTTCAAAGGCAGACAACTTTCTCTCCCCAAGGTTTCTTTACTTTGTGTTATTTTGTGTTTGATGTCTGTGCTATGATTCAGAAGCTCATATTTAGAGTTTTATTGCTTATAGTGTTGTTGTTTTTCTGTTTGTTGTCTTTTTTTTCAGTGTGCCAGTAACCATGGAAACATGCAATTAAATGAGGGCACAAAACAGCAGTCAGGCCTCTGCATGCTCTGAGCCAGTGTAGTGTGTGTGTGTGTGCGCGAATGTGTGTGTGTGTGCGAATGTGCGTGTGTGTTCAGTGGATGGAATCCTTTCACGCTCCATCTCATTCAGTAATGCGCTTTATGAATTTTGAAGCAAACATTTAGCACTGCTTTTCTTTCACTCTCTTTCGCTGTTCCACTCTCTTTTTAGACCTTCTCTCTCTCTCTCTCTCCCCCTTTTTGTCTCTCTCTTTCTCTCAACCCTGGCCTTCTGTACCCTCTTCCTTCTCTTTGGACAAACAAACAGCGCCGCGTGCTCGCGGTGACAAATGTTGTGGAGCGGGTCCCCGTCACCTTGCCTGCGCTGGGAAGTGAAGTTATTTGTGAAGAAGAATAGGACAGGCTGGAGCTGGTTAAATATTTCATGAGGGGTTGTTTATCATAGCATACGTATAACAGACTATGCATAATTTACCACTGCATTATTGCACCCTACTGCTTTAATATGCCCACTACCAGACTTTCTAATGCTTGAGAGGGAAATGCTTTAGCAAATTATTAAGTGGGGTAGCCGGATGCTCCTTCTGGACTCCGACTTCCCGCATCTGTCTCCTTCAGCGAGCGTGACAGCCTGTCATCGTGTGCTTTCGGAGGCAAAATGGGTCAGTCGTAAATTTGGTATTGGCAGAACCAGACTGGAGTCTGCAGTAAACAGGAAATCTGTCACGTCTGCTGGAAAAAGGAGCATTTTTTAATTGCCACCATTTTAAAACTCTTCCTTGTGGTTTTACCTTTGATTGCACCCCATTCATTTTTTACAGTTATTGATCTGTTTGTCTGTCTGTCTGTCTGCGGTTTTGTTTTTGTCTACTTCGTGTGCCTCACTTCTCCCATCCTATCTTTGTCTAGTTCTGTCTCCTCCATCTCCTGCTTTCTCTCTTTCACTGCTGCTTTCTCTCCCTCCCAGCTTGCACGGAGGGTCAGCGGGGTCTAATTTTAGTCTTTTTATAATGTGCGATGTCGAAGCTTTGTTTCCGCTCAAAGACAAAGCAGGGACCACTACCGACAGAGGAGGACAAAGACAACGGCTCAGCCATTCGGACCCATTTTTTTCTTTCCTGTCTTTTTCTTGGGGGAAAAAGAAAGGACAGAGAGAGAGACAGAGACAGAGAGAGAGAGAAGGCGAAAGAGGTTGGCCAAATCGACCTGGCTCTTAAACGTGGGTTATCTGTGCAGGGCCAGAGGGAGGCTCTATTAAATGTAATAAACTCGCTGCTAGATAATGATGGGGCACCCCCACTCCACCCCACCCCAGCAACCCTCTGCACCCCCACTCCACCCCACCCCAGCAACCCTCTGCACACCACACCACTCCACACCACCCCAGCCACCCTCTGCACACCACACCACCCCACACCATCCCATCCCACCCCAGCAACCCTCTGCACCCCACACCACCCCAACCCAGCCACTCTCTGCACCCCACACCACCCCAGCCACCCCAGCACCCCACACCACTCCAACCCAGCTACTCTCTGCACCCCACCACACCCCAACCCAGCCACTCTCTGCACCCCACCCCAACCCAGCCACCCTCTGCACACCATCCCACCCTAACCCAGCCACCCCACCCATCCTCTGCACTGACGGCCCCTGGAGTAGGTGGGCTGCTGAGGACAGGAAGAGCTGCTAGCCTTCTGTCCGTCTCTCTGTCTATCTTTCTGTCTCTCTGTCTGTCTGCCTGTCTGTCCATCCTTCCACACTGGTCCCAATGATAGGGACTGGAGTGTACACTGGAGAGTCTATATTATTATTAGTATGTGTGTGTGTCTGTGTGCGTGTACGTGTGCTTGTGTGTGTATTTGTGTGTGCGTTTGTGTGTATACAAGCATGTGTGTTTGTGTGTGGCTATGCGTGTGTTGGGGAATGCTTGCATGTGAGTGTGTGTGTGTGTGTGTGTGTGTGTATGGGGGTTTTGGCATGTAAGATGTGCAGTGTGCTGTGCCAGAATCCAATTGTTCCTACAGTGCCTGACTCTCAATGCATCTCTGAGCTGCTACCGGGCGAAGGTCACATGAGTTATGTGCTTCAGGAACGCAGTAAACTCTATGGTCATATATGCTCTATGCTCATAGGCTGGGCTTCAGCAGAGCAGTAAACTCTGTGGTCATAGGCTGTGCTTCAGGAGCGCAGTAAACTCTATGGTCATAGGCTGTGCTTCAGGAACGCAGTAAACTCTATGGTTATATATGCTCTATGCTCATAGGCTGTGCTTCAGCAGAGCAGTAAACTCTGTGGTCATATATGCTCTATGGTCATAGGCTGTGCTTCAGGAGCGCAGTAAACTCTATGGTCATATATGCTCTATGGTCACAGGCTGTGCTTCAGGAGCGCAGTAAACTCTATGGTCATATATGCTCTATGGTTATAGGCTGTGCTTCAGGAGCGCATTAAACTCTATACATTAAATCATATATCGCCTATCACTATGGCACCATCTACCCCACCGACATGACACCAGATTTAATACTGACAAGAGCTCTTAGCTCACCAACACCATTAAGGATTTGCACCCACATTTGTCAGTGCGTGTCAGTTAGAGTGTGTGTGTGTGTGTGTGCGCGTTATGTTTTTCTGTGTAACCTAAACTCTGCTATCGCATGCAAAGACGTAAGGAGGTGTCTGAAATTGGCCACCACGGAGGCCAAATATACCTCACTCCCTGCGTCGGCTTGTGGTTCTGACAAAACACTGTTGATATTTGAGCTCAACAGCCAATCAAATTACATCGTCTCCTCCGTGGCCCTCAGGCGATGTGTTAATTGACTGGAATTGTGTACACCTCAGCCTGAACGACTGAGTTTGTCTCCCATTCACAGCCGAGCCAGGACTGTGTACAAACACATGGAATACACACACACACACACACACAGGATGCATATTCATTCAACACACAAGATGACTTCAAGACCTTTATTGTCATTAAACAGTTGCCTGCACAACAACATTAAACAGCAAAGGCACAAAGGTGCAAGGTGAAAGTGTCAAAGTATCAAGCGAGGAAGCATTGTAGAAACAAAGGAAAGAAGGGAGTATATATGAGGGCATAATAAATAATAAATAGCGAAAGGTAAATGGGCTATGTACAGACGTTGTGAATAATAATGTTGCACTATGAGGGAGGTGTTGCACGTTACGCTGTAGGTGTTGCACAGTGGGTAGCGGGGCAAACCCATACTGAACATAATCAACATCTTTACAATATTAGGGTGTTTGAAATGGACAAAATTCTGCACTAGACCAAAACCTTTCTGTGTTTGGGAATAAATTGTCCCTTTTGTTAGTCTTAGAGCCATTCACTATGTTAACAATGTCACCATCTTATCCAAACTAGACAAAACAGGTTGTTCACCCTACCTGTAAGACTGTACAACACACCTTCGCCTCACGCGTGGTAACTATGACCTCTGGTTATGGTTATGGTAACTACGAGATCTGTCCCACCTCACGCGTGGTAACTATGACCTCTGGTTATGGTTATGGTAAGTACGAGATCTGCCCCACCTCACGCATGGTCACTATGACCTCTGGTTGTGGTTTTGGTAAGTACGAGATCTGCCTCACCTCATGCATGGTCACTATGACCTCTGGTTATGGTTGTGGTTATGGTAACTACGAGATCTGCCTCACCTCACGCGTGGTAACTAAGACCTCTGGTTATGGTAACTACGAGATCTGCCCCACCTCACGCGTGGTAACTATGACACTGACCTCTGCGATCTGCCTCACCCCACAACTTGTTCTGCGGCTGCCATTTGTGTGAATGGCCTCTGCCACCCTAAATGAAACGATGCTAAAGCGCCCCGAGATCCTGACGAGGGGGAGCGGGGAAGTGTGTGTTGATTAGCCCCTCCTCCCAGAGGTGCGCTTCAGTCGCTATCACAGATCTGTGTTTTAGCAAGATTGGTACGGCTTGTGAACGACCTGGCAACAAAAGCAGAAATATGCTGTTCCTGTCACGCTGCCACTTAGCTCATTAATTTAAATCATAAAGTAACGCTTCGATTAGATAGGCCTTCATCTGTGGCAGATAGCAATCTTAATGCCTGCAGGAGCCTCACTACCCGCACATGTTGGGAGCTCCTGGGGGGGTGGGGGTGTTCAGTTGTAACTTCCAACCATTATGGAACAGTGAGATGAAAATATTTCTCTCTCTCATCTCACCAGTCGTGTCTTCCCTTTTTTCTGCCTCATTCTGTCCTCATCGTCTGTCTCCCTATCTGTCTTTTCTTCTTCCTCCTCCCTGTCTGTCGCTCTCCCTTTCACCATCTTTCCATCGCTCGTCTCTGCTCCATCTCGCACCCAGTTCAATTAGAATCTCAGCTCCAGAGGAAGCCCAGTCTCTGCCCTGCCAAAGCAATTGTTACACTCTTTAAAGTTGTTATAAGTAAATCAAAGGATAAAGTGATGCAAACCGAATTGGAGAAGACGGCGCAATAATAAATGGAAGCAATAACCAAAACTAGATGAGATTATACTACGATAATAGCCTGGTTGGATACTTCAAAATTGCATTGCTGTTCATATTTGAATATATATTGCGTTTCTCTCCACATTCAAAGTCGCTATTGACTCCCTTCTTCACCACGCCATGGAGAAGACATTTGGCCCAAAAAAGAAGTTGCTGCTGCCATCGCCATGTTCAGCCAGTGCAACACTGGGGAGGCTTCAAAAACCCTCAGCCTCTCTCTCAAATGAATACAAATTAAAACAAACAATAACACCAAGAGGCGTAATTAGGCACACAAAGGCTGAATAAATAAGACTCGCAGCCCCCATTGTTGGTAGCCTGATGATCAGCCGCTTTCACATTTCACTTCGTGCAAAGCGTCTGAAACCTCTGCATTGGAATTTGTTCACTACACGGTGGGTGGATATTTTCTGCTTCAACCAATCGCTACTGCTTGGTAAATTAAGCTTTTACCAAAACCCATAGGAAGTAGGCCAATAGCGTCTTTCCCCTCGATAAAATTCCTGAAACATTTTTCTTTTTATGACTACAAATCCTCAGTTTTGGGAATAGTTGCCAACAAAGAACGTATAGCTTAATTCATTTTCATCTCACCAGCTTCATTCAGTGCTGCTCAAACCACAACGGAAATTCAAGCTTGAACCGTATACATGCAGAGACGGAGTGAACCGAAACTTACGGCATGCTCCGTGATGCAGTTCCTGGAGGTAAATGAAATTGAGCGGAAGCACTAGGCGGCGCTGGCCTGGCTACATTCTTGGACGAGGAGAAGAAACATGGCCTCTCGTTTGCTGAAGTCGCAGACAGGCAGGCAGGCAGGCAGGCAGGCAGGCAGACAATCAGAGGAGAAACCAATGACTGTATATAAAGTCAATGGGAGAAACCTTCTGCAACATTTCAGGGCCTCTCGTTTGCTGAAGTCGCAGGCAGACAGGCAGGCTGACAGGCAAGCAGGCAAACATGCAGGCAGGCAGACAGGCAGGCAGGCAGGCAGAGGAGAAACTCTCTGGAACATTCCGGGGCCTTCCTGCCTGCGTTCGGCCATCGCTTCCCATCATTCAACATGTCACAGCCACAATTACTGCTTAACTGATTAGATGGCCCGGGCACAAAGGTGAAGCTGTTACACGTGATGAGAACAAATTACAGAAATGAAATGAAAATCCAAACGCCCCCTCGGAAGTTGCCCCCCCGCCGCCCACCCCCACAAGACTGTACTCACCTCTCTTTAATACAGTCCTTATCACAAGAGCATAAAGAACAGCATATTCAATAATGGCAATTTAAGGCGACCATCCACGCTCTTTCAGCCAATGGCCTAGATTCTATCGGCTGGATGTGTGCGAATTGTCCTTGACACGACAAGAGCACACACATTCATGCACACACGCACACACACAAACGCGCACACACACACACACACACTGTATGTGCCATCCCCAGCGCGGGCCTTCCGCTTGGTGACATGAATACCAACTGCATCACTTCGTGTCACATCACGTCACGTGTCTTTCCCAAGACCCACACACACACACACACGACACACACACATACACACACACACTCTCCCTTTCTTTTTTTCTTTCTTTCCTCCCTCTCGTTCTCTCGCAGGGACTTTATTTGTCAGCCAGGGTGTCAGACAATTTGTCTAGAAATTCAATTTAACCCCAGACCAGGTGTCACCAAAGCTAGCCGTAAGAATTCATCAATGAATTGACACCCCTGCCGACAACCCAGCTTGTGTTCATAAAAATCTGAAAATGAATAATCCCATTAGAGGCTCAGGGTGGAGGGGAGATGACACCATGCAAACAAATGACTCGTTGCCAATTTTAATTTGTGTAAATGTATGGGGGGGGGCACTCCTCGGGAGGGGGATATAAATAGCAGACCATTATGGATATTGTGTTGGGGTGTTGGGGGGGGCAGGGGGGGCGTAAATAACAAATAAATGTGCTGGGCTTGGGAGGCATCTCTAATCTCAGGAACATGTGAGGGGGTGCACATCTGTCTGTCTTTCCCTCTGACACCATCCCTCTCACTCTCTCTCTCTCTTCATCTCTCTCCATCTCCCTCCATCTCTCTCCATCTCTTTGCTGTCCCCTTCGACTGGCTCTCCTTCACCCCTCCTCGGTACCTACGCATGTGTCAGCGTGTGCAGCGGGACCCTACAAGGTGGCCCAATTTGTCAGGAGATGTATGTAAGGCAGAGGGGGAATAATAAGCCGCCCGCCGCCGTGACTTAGAAGGGAAAAAAACTCCTACGGGGGCAAAGGGGACGTGCAATTCGCTAGGGACCGACGAGTTTAAAGAAAGGTTGGGGCAACTCGGCCAAATGAGCGGAAGGAAGAGATGGGGACGGGGGGTTGGGGGGAATCATGTCTTGGCAGAGCGAACCATCTGTGATTATAAATGACTCGGATTTATTGCGAAACATCTGCTCCCGCGACGACGTGAAGTGTCCAGAGTCTCGGACCCCGTGTTATAAATGCCACTCATGTGTCAGCGTCACATATTCTGATGGCAGTTTTGAGTTAGGGGTTGGAAGGGTGGGTTTGGGGGGCGTGGGGAGGTGGGGGGCACGAAGCAGCAGCAGCATGGCAAAGAGGATGGCGTTAATTTAAACCCCTCGCATAAACCCCCCCTAATAAACATCGTAGAGTACTAAGAAATTGGAATGTCAGGGCAGGACGGAATACGTATTAAACATCATGTCGGCATGGCGGCACTCCAGAGGGGGGGGGGGGGGGGGGGTTGTGGTAAAGCAGAGGTCACCGATGACAACTCCCTTTAGTCCCCCGGCCCGGCCCGACGCGACGCGGCTTGCCGGGAGCCGGCGCTAAGCCCAATTTATGTAGATTGTCACCAGGGCTTTTTTTCTGCAGTCTGCTATCACACTGATCTGCACTACACTCCCCTGCTGCTAGAGCGCAGGATAAAAAAAAAAGAGGAGATATTTTCTTGTCATGTCGCTGTCAGGTGTCACAGTTACCAAGGACCTTCCTGTCGGCTAACGCCGTCATGTCAGCGAGAGGGAGTGGGTGGCGTGGGTGGGGTGGGGTGGGGTGGAGTGGAGTGGGATGAGGAGGTGGAGGTGCTGGGGGGCGGCTGAGGGGTGCAGAGTTCAGGCCGGTTACGCTGAAGCTTTTTGTCTGATGGATGCTGTGGTGTGACAGTGTGCCCGGCCGCAACTTCCTACTCCAATAATATCAGAGGTCCAGGCTATCCTGCAGCAGTAATATCAGAGGTCCAGGCTATCCTGCAGCAGTAATATCAGAGGTCCAGGCTATCCTGCAGCAGTAATATCAGAGGTCCAGGCAGTGTATGATAAGGCACACAGGGGCAAGGAGCAGAGATAAATAGCTTCTCAGGTGCACCGCACACTGAACAGCCAGCGACAAAAGAACATCACTGCTCAGGTTTCCTGTTGGGAGTCATGCAGATGAAGGCAATCTGCTGTGAATTGCCTGTATCCCTTTACTAATATGGCTGTTGCTGGTAGTATTTAGCTGCAGTCAGCAGTTTTTCCCATTTACATGGAGGGTACAGCCTGGGTAAAGAAGAACGACACACACTACAGTGTCACAGCAGGGAGTTTTTTGTAATACCTTGCACCGGGGAGTGTACTGTCCCCCCTGAGGATCATTCTCCCTCTGCCTTAGTCCTAAGATACAGATTAAATCAAAACACAGCCAAAGCAACTTCATGAATTACTGTTGTTGGTCAGAAGGTGCAACCTTTTGAGGAACTATGAAGTTTTTGCTAAGCAAGGCCTTAATGCTGGCGTTTTGGCATCTGCCTATGGTCCCCCCCTGCCATGCTGGGTATCAGAGGTGGGCACCTTCGGGCGGACGGAGAGGTGACCATAGTACAATAACCGGACAGGCGCGCGGAGTGACAGATGCAGTCATTTCCATTGGCAGCACGTGGATACGGTCCAGTGGCTACCACTCGCGCTGTCTCCATCGCTCGTTCTGCCCCTTCCCCGCGCAATCAGTTTACCTCCGCTGAGAACCAGGAGGCACTTTTTTCTTGCTTTTTCGCTGCCCGACCACAATGAAATCTTGGCAGCTAATTGCAGTCGTGGGAGATGCCCTTCAGGTAAGACACTCGAGCCGGGCAGAGGGGGGAAACGAGCGGGACTGTTAGAGGAGGAATTTAAACGTGAACGTGGGATGCTCTCAGTGCGCGGCTGGTACATCCTCAGCAGACACCTTCTCTCTCCTGCGATTCAAGCTCTGTTTTATTATTATTTTTCTGAAGCAGCATCTAAGGTTAGTGACAAGAACCCATTTCGTGTTGTTGTTGTGCATGTGGTCTATGTGGCTGTGGTGGCTTGTGCCCGAAGGAATTTATTTTTTGTTTGAAGGCACGGCAAGTGGCGTTATTGAGAATCACTTCAGAGACAGGTGCTGCTTTCTAAACGCGGTCTATTTGGCTTCCTCCACGGTAAATATACTGGGCAGGCATGCTGCTTGAGGAGTTGCTAGAAGGTGTAGGTTAAATACTCATTTTGGTTGTCAGTGCGCTTCAGGTAACTCAACTCACTGCCTATTCACGAGCGTCGAGAATAACCCCTTTGTCGTCATTTATTATTTCCAAAGTTAGTAGCATTAGCACGGCGCGTTGACGGCGATAAAACAATGAGGGGACGGTGTTTCACTGTATGAATGCATAGTAGTTCGTGTGCCGCTAAAGGATCACCGGGCTTTTGAGGATTATTCGCTTAGGACTCCTCACATTCTCTTCCATCTTTGTAACATGTATTTTAATGAAAAGTTAGCCCGTGTTTTGTTTTATGCGAAGTCCATTTAGATCCCGTGTATAGCTCAGATAGCTAGCGCTCAAAACCTTGAATCACAATTCAGGCTACACAATGTTCACTGGCTCTGTCGCTACGACCATGATTTATTTTTTGCTAACTTACCTAGTTTCTTCTCTCAAAGTAAGGCTTGTGGCAAGTGAGGCTTGAGTCATCAGCATGCGTACAAACATTAGGCTCTGCATCTCCCAGTTTTTCATTCAGAAATGTCCTCTACAGAAGGAAGGGTCCAGAAGACTCCATCCGCCTCTCTCGCAAATAGCTTTGAACTGGAAATAATTCATTACAAGTACTCTGCCAAAGCTTTATAACTTTCTCTGACTATTGGCTTGTGCTTTTGTGAATGACTTGGATTTCGAGAGACTCTTCTGTTCAGCTTGTTTTGACTGATCTATTTGTTGCATGATTATATAACTGTCATCATATACTGATAAGCCAAATTGGTTCATTAAAATAGCTGTTATCCTAAGGATCCAGTTGTGAAATGACAGTGTATAAGGCTATACAATGCAGAGTTTGTTTAACTTGTCAAATGATGTGGGTTTATAACTTTTTGTCCGTTGAGTTTTTAAGTTGACATTGAACAATATTTTAATCTTCTCATCTGTCTTTGAATAGCTCAGTGCAATGGTAGTAATCAAAAGTTAAAAATGAGTTCTAACCTTTGTTGGTTGTGCTAGGGCTTTGGATGTGTCAGATCAGTGCACTTGCTTGACATTGCTTCACATGCATTGCGCCCCATGCCAATAGACTTCAGTTATCCTTTTGTAGGTGCCCAGTTGGTAATTAGGTGGCATGCTGTGCACCGTTTACCTTTTATTCTGCAGCTTGCTGTGCATAATTTGAGAAACTTTGAGGCCCCTGTTGTGCCCAGATTGATAAGATGACCGCTATGATATGCACTCAGGACTGCTTAACATACCCTGCAGTCCGGCAAAAGTTAAAGGCAGACGTCAGTCACTGGACTGGCACTGTCTATGAAACTAAGCACCCATGACTGCAATGTAAATTGCATAGGTCAGGTCTGTTGTCTTGTCAAAAAAAAAGAACAGATGATTTGTGCAGTGGTAATGCATAAATCTGTGTGCAATCCTGGACCCATGATTGCGGCACACGTAAAAGGAAGCAGCAAGCGATTTTTACAAGCTGCGGGTTTATTTGTAGCAATTTTCCAAAAGAGGGAGGTCTTAACCTGACTCAAGCAGATAGCATTACATATCTGTGACTCCGCGCCTGAAATACATCAACGGATGTACCAGGGGAACAGGAGCAATGCAAACACTATTTACCTCTTTCACTGTAGCGCCAACAGCTGTTGCTGGTACACGGTGCATACTCACTTCTGGGGGAAAAGAAAAAAAAAAATCTAGCAGATCGTTGATGCTCCCAATCTTTGTGGTGGAGAAGCGTTTGGCAGTCTCTTCAGAGATGTATTTATACACCTCCACGAGTGCGCAGTCAGTGCCTTTCCTTATCGCCATGGTGCTTTTCCACAGGATGCATATCCAAGTGACTAAAATGGTGTTGACACTGCTCTGACAATGAAACAGGCCGGTACAGGAATGCAGAGTTGTGAAGGCACAGCAGCCTTTTGCCCAGCCATGGACTGGAAGTGGGCTAATGGCTGCTGTTGTTGAACACTGAGCACATCTGAGAGTGATCTTTTGGCAGCCTCAACAACCTTCCTTATCAGTTGTCACAACATCGAGCTAATAGACATAGACGTGCTTATTTCTTTATCAAAGCCCGGAGGGTGATAAGAGTGGCGCATGCCTATCCACTTCATGGTCACGTCGTGTCCGGGGACGCAGAAGGCTCTCGTAGTGGCCCTCGCTGTGCTGTGACTAATTTCTCATCCCTGAATGGGTGGGTTGGTAGGTATAGGCCAACAACAGGTATTTCACTTTTTGGTCTGTCAGGGATTACAAACATGGCTCCAGCATGGCCCCAGTGATGTGCTCGTCACACAGTGCCAACGGAGCCCCAGCAACGTGCTCGTCACACAGTGCCAACGGAGCCCCAGCAACGTGCTCGTCACACAATGCCAACTAATGGCCACACTGTGCCAGCAGCCCTGGTACAACAATATGTCGGTGTGGCCAAGAGCTTGACTCTGAATCGTGCAGGCACAGACACACAGGCATAGGCATTCACTACTCAGTTTAGTCTCTCATCACTCACTCAGTCACTAACTCATTCGTTTATTTATTTGCTTGTTTGTTTGTTTATTTATGTGCACCCCCTGTTGTATTTCTGTCCCCTGTATGTATGTGGACAGTCACATCATAGAGAAGGGAACAAAATGAATTTCCCACTATGTGGAGCAGCAAACTCAATCTTTTCACATTTTAATCTTCCACGCAAGGCTGGAAGCTGGGGTGGAGGGCTCGAAGACAAAAACACACAGTTTGATCCACAGCCTGGGCCCTTTCCCTCTGCCCTGCTGTCAATCACTAAGATAAGTGTTTGCTGTACAGGGACACCTCACGTTGCCCTTTGACACGTCTCAATGAATCAGCATTACAGGCGTGTATTATCTTACATCACGCCGCTGTACTATCTTTTGGAGCGCGCTCTGCTCTCCTGCCTTTTTTTCCCTCGCTGCTTTTTTTGTCCTTCTTTGTCACCAAACACCGTCCATCTGCATCTGTGGCCACGAGAGTAGCACCATCATCACAATATTTACATTGTTTCCAAAAGGCTTGGCTGGAGAGTTTTGGCAAGAGGTTGATTGTGCATAATTTTGCATGTAATACTGATCATAATGTCT
This sequence comes from Coilia nasus, assembly GCA_027475355.1. Classification (NCBI taxonomy): domain Eukaryota; kingdom Metazoa; phylum Chordata; class Actinopteri; order Clupeiformes; family Engraulidae; genus Coilia; species Coilia nasus. The sequence continues at coordinate 36,971,555 of CM050216.1, read as the reverse complement.
CCGGTTCTCTCAGTAGATTGCAATCAGCTGAAATTTACGCAGAAAAACCCTCCAATGCGGACCCGGATGTGTTCGGTGCCCACGGCTTTATATGGTGAATGCGAGCTCAACTGGACCAGAACATGTACAGTGCTAGCGGCTTTATATGTGAAACGCGAGCCCAACTGGACCAGAGTGCTAACGGCTTTATATGTTAAACACGAGCCCAACTGGACCAGAACATGTACAATGCTAACGGCGATATATACGCACATCGCGAGCCCAACGCACTGCTGGTCTTGCGTAACAGCTGGCAGATATGCATACTGTAGGGCATGTACTATAGAAATCCTCATTCCCATTGTTTGGCCAGGAAATTGGGAGACATTTAAGTCTGCAAATACAGAGTAATAGTTTGATGAATTGAAAGGCACTCATCCATACAGGCGATCAGTGCAGACGGTGCGAGTCAGCAGCAGGAGCAAGGGCGCGCTCGGCCCACAATGTGTTTATCATAATTTTAATACGGTTCCTGTGAATCCAAGCATGATGCGGGGCCGGGCACATGGCATTTTTTATCACGGTGGCTGAAGTGCTTTGCACCCGTGCTCAGTGCACCAGAACCATTTCTCTTTCTCTCTCTCTCTCTCACTCTCTCTCTCTCTCGCTGTCTCTCTCTCGCTGTCTCTCTCTCTCTCTCTCTCTCTCTCTCTCTCTCTCTCTCTCTCTCTCTCTCTCGCTGTCTCTCTCTCGCTCTCTCTCCCTCGATCTCTCTCTCTCTCTCTCTCTCTCTCCCTCTCTCTCGCTGTCTCTCTCTCGCTCTCTCTCCCTCGATCTCTCTCTCTCCCTCTCTCTCGCTGTCTCTCTCTCGCTCTCTCTCCCTCGATCTCTCTCTCTCTCTCTCTCTCTCTGTCTCTCTCTCGCTCTCTCTCCCTCGATCTCTCTCTCCCTCGATCTCTCTCTCTCTCTCTATCTCTCCCTCTCTCTGTGTCTCTCTTGCTCTCTCTCTCTCTCTCGCTCTCTCTCATTCCCCCTCAATCTCTCTCTCTCTCTCTCTCTCCACGCCTGGGTTCTTTTTTTTTCATCCACCACTCTCTTCTCCTCTCTTCGCCACCCCCACCCCCCTCCCACTGCCCCCACCCACTGTCACTGTTTCAAATACGATTCTCCTGCCAGCTATCAGTTGGTTTGCACTCTCGTGGGCCAGCAGAACATTTGAATTTAGAGAGAGAGGGGGCCACCCGCCCAGACAGCATGCATAAGGAATTTCTTAAAGTAAATTCTGTCTGGTAAAATTGTTAACACGGCTGTTTTTCTGTGCTTTCTTATTTCTCTCTCCCCAGGGGTTGTATTTTTGGGGGCGTCGGGATTAGGCCTGTTTCTGTGGGCGCACGCTAAGAAGGCTCTTCCAGGAAGTGACATTTCTGAAAAAGGCAGAAAGGCGTTATTATGGGGGACTGTAATGTGGGTTAATCCAGCGAGGAGCTTTACTTATACATGACTGAGGGAGAGCGGCGAGCGGAGGGAAAAAATGGCTTTTTAATTTAATAGCTTTTGTCAAGTTTTGTGTGTCATGATATCGCTGCCACAAAGATTAGAATTTAATGAGACTTGGGTTCCTTAATAAGGGAGCGCAGTTGGCGAAGTTTTGCTGGTGACTAACGACTTGCTTATGCCCTGTCACACACACTGCGGGGTCAGTGCTGAGCAGGTTTCCAGCTCTGGTTTGAAGCCACCAAAGCGGGCGAGATCACTCTCCTCCCCGATGCAGCGTTCATTAAAAAGCACTAAAGAGGTGTCACTTTGCAAGGGCTCCATGCTTCTCTTGCTGTCCCCACACAGGCTTGTGATTTCCAAAGGTGTGTGTCACTGTGTGTGCCAGTGTGTGTCACTGTGTGTGTGTCACTGTGTGTGTGTGTGGCTGCCTCTGTGCTTGGTGTAGGTCTGAAAATGCCGAGATTTGATGCATTTCATTATTATAATGTAGCAGCCTTGGAGCCCTGAGCTGGCCGATAAGGCGGTTGATTTATTGTGTAATCCCGCAGGGCAAACTACAACTTCAGTTTGAAGAAGAAATTGCGCGTCTGTGCCGGTCCCTCATTGTCCGGGGTTACTGGGGTCTTCCCGCGTAATCAATACCAATGCTTGTAGATAGCATGTGAGCAAAGCATCCCAGTAGAATGCTAACAACCGCTGGGAACAAGACAGGCTTTTTCCTCTCCTGTGCGCTGTCTGTCTGGCAATTTATTGGACAGTTATGGCAGACTGTCATCTTCCCTGCTATGGCAGAAGATCTTTAGATAATCCACCTAGGACAGTTTAAATTGATAAACAGCTTTTAGTGAATCTTAAATTGCTTGTGGGCCGTGGTGTCCTCTGTTCAGGCATTTAGCACGTACAGTATCTGATTTAACCCCTCCCCCTCCCCCCGGCCTCATCACCACTTCATTCTGTTATGGCTAATTGACTTGATGAGCCTGATTGTAATTGAAAATTATGAACTTGGAAGAACTAAGGTAAACAAACCATAGGTTACCCACGGCGACACAGTTCACAGTGCAGTGGCGTAGGCCACCTGGCTCAGACTGCCACTGATCATTGCTCTTCATAACGAGGGCTATTTTTGCTGTTGCTGTTTTTGTTGCTGTTTGAGCATTTGGTGTTTGACCTCCTGTGTGCAGGCTGCTGATGTGGGCAGCGCTAATTCAAAGCGATCTCGCACAGCATGAGTTTGTCATACTAGTCGTGTCCTACACAGCCCAAGATTTGTGTCGTGTTCTCCGTGTACGAGCCTCCGGATGCAGCCCTGGGCCTGGGGGTGGGGGCGATGGGGGGGCTCATAGGTCAGATGATTCATCCGCTCACCTTGTCTCCTCGGGCACAGCGCACTAATAAAGATGGAGTTTGGGCGTCTGTGCTTTGATGTTTTTGTAATGAGAGGAGTCTCTCTCTCTCTCTCTCTCTCTCTGTCTCACATGGAACACCTCGTCGGCTGTTCCTGATATCGGGAGTCTCCTCACTGCCTCAGATATAGCTATTTCAGGCGCTTCGCAGTAGTATTTCATGCTTAAAAAAAGCAGGCCAGCGTGCTAGGATACCCATCCAAATGACTTAAGTCAGCCCTTCGGTATGGACACAGAGTGCTGACACATGGCTTTTTTGCAGCAGGTTTCTCACACAGTAATTAGCACTAGCTCTACTCCCTCAATGTGACGCATTGGCTTTAAGGGGAAAATAACTCAGAGTGTTTTTTTTTTTGTTTTTTTTTTTTGTCTTTTTTTTTTTTTCTCGTTTGCGTGCCATTGCTGAATTCCAGAATCAGCACTATTTGGATTCTCATCCACCTAAAAAAGGTGTTTTTTTTCTTTCTCCACCTTTCCCAACCATTCTTCCCTCTTTTTCTAATGCTGACTTCTCACATGCTGTGTGCCAATTACTCCGTGCTGTCTGCGTCCACCGCAGTTCCTGTCCTTATCGCGAACGGAGGAAAAGTCTTCAGCCGGTTATCAAAATGCTAATGTGCTTGAAAGGAAACATTAGTCTTCGCGAGTAAAATGTTATTAAAAGTGGGTCTATTTAATCTTGTTAAAGTGGCGCTATCTCCTCCCTGGACTGCCAGATGTTTGCCTTTTGCCCGCACCGCCATCTTCATTCCGACGCGCGTACGGAGGCGTGGGGTTGAGCGACGCGACGCAGAGGGAAAATTGCGTGTTGTCCTCAATCATTTTAAATGAAGGCCTTAAAAGAAAACAAAAAATGGTGGCGTTATCTGCGTGTTGTGGGGAAAATGGCTCGGCCTAGAGCCCGGGCTGTTTCAGAGGAGGAATGGCAAGTGTGCAGTACTTGACGTGAATGTCAGAGACGATGACAGACGTTTTGGGAAGATGTTTAGGGAACGCACACAGCATGCTCTGCTGCGCTATAAATCAGCCTGTTTATAATTTAATTGGCTAAAATGACACCACAAAGCTCATTTACCAATATAACGAGGACACAGCTCCTGCTCAACGGGATATTTCCCTAAGTGAATTTACTTGAATTCGTTGATGCTTGTAGAACGTCAGTATACACACACACAGATGCACAGACACACAGGTGGGCTTTCTGTCACTGTCAAAGTCAGACAGACAGCTACACACACACACACACACACACACACACACACACACACACACACACACACACACACACACACACACACCCATACCAACACAGATGGGCATCGGATCACTGACACAGACATACACACACATACACATAAACTCATCAATCCTACCACACACACACACACAAACAAATGGGTTAACATATATCAGTGTATAAAAGAGCCCTGTACTCTTTAGCGCAGTGCATGTGCGTGTGCTGATGGATGGGGATGGATGGTGTTAAAAGCTGCCCCTGACCTTTGGCTGGTGCTTCCTCCAGGGGCCGTGTGTTTGTGTGTGTGTGTGTGTGTGTGTGTTATGCGTGTGTGTGGATGTTCTCTGGCTCACAGGATTATCAGGTATTATGCAAATACTGCGCCCCAATGTAGCACACGCTTCTGTCCGTTTGGGCGAAAGAAACACACACAGGCTACAGAGGTACCTCTGACAAGCTGGCGTTTTTAATTTGTTTTGGGTGCTTTGGGTGCAGTGTTGGGCACGTTTGTGCGGGAGGCAAAGCGTAACACTGAGGGGAGAAGACAAAGCTGGTGTGTCCTTGCCCATCGCTCCACAGCAATCATCCTCATGCGTCTTATTTGCTTCATGAGTGCAGATGTCAAAAGAACTGGATTGTTGGGTGCAGCATGACTGTTGGTTCTGAAGGAAGAAAGACGCTATTCCGTTGGTTTCTTTAGAGAGAGGTGAGAGAGAGAGAGAGAGGGAGAGAAGGAATAGACAGAAAGGGAGAGAGTGAGACAAGGAAAAGAGAGAGAGTTAAATTGAGAGAGCGAATGAAGAGAGGAAAAGAAAAGGGAGAGAGAAGGAATAGACAGAAAGGGAGAGAGAGAGAGAGTGAAGGAAGAGGGGGGGAGGGAGAAAGAGAAAGAGAGGTAGAGAGAGGGAGAGAGAAGAAAGGGGGGAAGGGTGAGAGAAAGGGAGGGAGGGAGTCATCTTGGGGTCTGATGAGTTTCACCTGGCGAAATTAAGTAGTCAGAGGAAATGTAAACAAGAAAATATAACCGCAAGCAGCGATGACGGGTCCTAGCACCTCCAGTCCCACAACCCATGACATTTCGCCACCCAACAATATGGTGACCACCTCAAACAGGCCAAAAGTGCGACTGTGTTTGTGTTGGTATGTGTGTATTTGTGCATGTACCTGTGTATGTGTGTGTGTGTGTGTGTGTGTGTGTGTGTGTGTGTGTTTGTCTGTGTGTATTTGTGCATGTCCCAGTGTGTGTTTATGTTTGTGTTCGATTTTTCATGCATGGGAAGTGCCTGAAAAATGCAGAGTTTGTAAGAAGACAGACAGAAAGAAAGAAAAAGAAAGAAAGAAATCTTTCAAAAAGCAATAGGGCATCACACCTCTGGTGCTTGGGCCCTAATTATTCATCGTCAGTATCACACTGGAGGGCATCCAAAGATAAGAGTTCATCAGTAGAGTTCTGGGAAACCCTTTTATAAGGCCAGTGAAGTCAGAAAGGGATGTGCTTAGATGTGCTTAGTGTTCAGTTACAGTCTATATTATTTGTTGCTGTTGCTTTAGTTTCCTGACTAAACTCCACAAATCATACTCATGTGAATTCTAATTGTTCGTAAAACACCACGGGTATGCCTGTGTAGTGTAGTGCTGCATGCGTTGCAGGAGTGGTTGGTGTCTGGGTTCAGGATCCAGACTGGTTGGTGTCTGGGTTCTGCATGCAGAGTGGTTGATGCCTGGGTTTGGCATCCACTAGTTTTGAGATACGAAAAGGACTATCATGATGCAGCTCTGAGCATCTGAGGCTCCATGGTCCTCCTCAGAGAAGTTGAGAGACTGTGTTCAAGTTGTCAAGTTTGGTCTTGGCACAGACGGAAACCCCTCACCCAACCCCACCCCCACCTCCATCTACGACGAATCCTATTTTGTCTCCTGGGCTGCTGACAGCTCCATTCCTGCCTTAGGTGGCTAGACGAAAGGACAGCTGGTAACGCTTTTGAGACAAGATTCGCTTTCATGGCTGCCTGTCTGATGTGTTTTTTTTTGGTCCACCCCCCCAACCCAACCCCCCCTGAAATCCGCTTCCTTGGGTGCCGTCCGTGGTTCTGCTGAGCTGCCGAGGTTGCTCCTGTATCTCTCTGGGTCTTTGAAACGCACATGGCAAGGTTTTGATGTTTATTTTGCCATGGGCGTCGTGGGCCAATGCCAAGCTGCAAATTGGCAGCATATCAGCCCAGAATGAATGTTACACAACCTGTGACAACTCATAAGGGCTTGTGTTGGTGGGGAAATATCAATATGCACAATACGACTGGCACATGAAAGGCCAAACGCAGCGATGTAAACAGAAACAAACTGTGTGCGCGAGATAGCGATGATTATCCCTACGTGGCCACAGAGGGATGGAAAAGCCATTTGGAAAAAAAGATGCGATGACAACAAACAGACTCAATCTGTCGCAGATCAAGAGCGTCAACACAAAATGTGCCACCCATACAGACGCCCATGCCCTCCCTCACCCATGCCCACTCCAGCTTGGTCAGGCGTCGTCGTACAAAAATAATTATATACATTACAGTGTGTCCTCAGACGGATGCTGCACGGTCCAGCAGGCTGGACATCGCTCTGCGCTTTGCCATAATATTTCTCCATTGTCACCAGTCCCACACTTACTCAATACCCTGAGCTGAGCTAGCTGTCGTCGCTGTCGTTTGATTGTTGCCGTGTAAGGGCTGGGGGACCTTGAGGATCTATATTATTGCATTTGGACCACTCTGTCGTCTCCTAATCGTCCTCAGTGGCCCAGGAAGATGGCCAAGCGTGGTAGGAAGCAAACAGCTGGGAAAATCAATTTCTCTTCCCTCAATAGTTTTGTGTGTATGGCATCTGACATCTCACTTTTGGCTGGTCCAATGAAAGGTCAGCGTCAACACAGCACTGTCATCTTGATGCATGGCAGGGAATGCTGGGGCCACGCAGGCTGCAATAGGACCTGGCCCGCTCCTTCGAGACGCAGTTTGTTATTGGTTCCTCCTGTTGCCACGGCGAGCATTTACCAGCTCCGTAAATTGAGATTAATAACGTCATCTGCCCGCAGACTTTCGGGACCTATTTCCGCTCTTTTTTTGTGTTTGTGGTAATTTTATGAGATTTTCATCCAGTAGACTCCCTGTTGTAAAATATCAGACTCAGATCCCCATGTGTCTGTCTGAATTTGAGTGGAAAAAAGACATGAATAAACAAATCAACAATTGTTATGTTTTGTGCATGTTGTGCTGTTTGTGGTTCTTGACTGATTTGACATTCAAACCCAGAGTATCCTTCCAGCTTTCAGTGCGTTCATAGCAGACAGCCTGTGTGAGAGCGCGTGGGCATGTGTCGTGTCTGCATGCTGCCAAGTACAGTGCTGCACAACACATTGTCAACACACACACCGCACACAGACACACACACACCGCACAGACACACACACACACACACACACATAGCCAGTGCTCTGTGTCTCTCCTAGATTGCACTGAGTTCAGAGAGGTGTCAAACCACACAGGTTCCTCTCTTTTGCATGTTGGGCTGGAAAGGAACTAAGCTTTCTTGTGATCATGATGTTTTTTAACCAAACCCCCTACATTAACATCTTGTAAAGCTGCAAACAAACTAAGCTTTCTTGTGATCATGATGTTTCTTCAACCCAACCCCCTACTGCTATAGGAAATGCACAGAGCTCAGTTTGCCTTGTCTTCCGAAAGCTGCTGTTGTGGTTGGGGCCTGATAGGAGAGGATGTATGTGTTTTTGATAAGCACACCACACCATGCCGGAGATTTGGGTATGGCCCTGTGAAGAATGACTGGCAGTCTTGTTATGGAAAACAGGGATTTTTCGCCCCCATTTTCCCCCTGTTCTATTCATCGCCTCCCGTGAAGCTAATAGCGGCCACATCACCCTCATAGAGACTCGAAGAAACCTTGAAATTCTTGGAAAGACGGGAAACAATGGAATCTGGAGATTTGCAGTGAAATAAAAGCTTGCCTCAACATTACATCAATGGCACAGGCTTCTTCTTTGTGTCTATGCCCCATTTTCTCCCAGTGTTTCATTTGTTTCGCTTCCAAGGACTTTTGAAATAACACTGCCAATTTGTGTGCCACACAGTTTTTTCAGATAATTATTATCCTAGCAGCTTTCTTATGGTGCATCAGTGTGGCTTACTCACTGTAATGCTCTGAAGGTGACTTTACTTAAAACATCCCCAAAATCGCAACAATTGCCATTTAATTGTTCACATCTCAGCCAGAGTCTCTTTAATTAGTCTAACTCGTGAGACTGTTCAAACCGGGAGAAATTGAGGCGCAGGCTTGGGTTTGGTTGCTGAGCGTTTGTTAAATAACCGCTCTGTTCATTTCATGGCTTTTGCTGTGCTGCACAAATTTGCATGCCTAAAAATAAACCAAGGCATGAACACGGAAGCATGACACCAGAAAACAAACCTTGTCACTTTATTTTTTTTTTTTCAATTATGCTCTATTGTGGTCAGTAATTGGAGGAACATCTGAGGAAGTATTGGCGGCGCCTCCCGATTGGCTCTGGGCAGCAGAGACGGGAGAGACGGTCTTCGGTCTCCTCCGCTCGTCAGGTGACTAATTGGGGACGGCTCTCCTCTCCCCACTCTCTGAGTCGTGTTGGGCCCATTGTTTTGCTCATTTGATGTGACAAATAGCCAGCCTGTGGTGGGAGCGCGGTCCGACTGCCGCTCTGACCTATGACATCTCATTTGTTTCTGATAAATGACCATTTTCTCAAGGCACATGCTTCACTTGTGAGGCAATTGCCAGGTATGCCAGATATTTTTCTATATATATATATTTTTTTTTTATTGCTGTGTCTGTGACAAAAATGTGCCCCCTCCCCCCATAACTGGCAGAAAATGTTGGGCTTATAGTAGACCTCACCATTCTGCCATTGACCTGAGCGAAATAATGAGTTCCGTTTGCCTGCTTGCTTGTTTGTTTGTGTGGTGACTACATGCACAGTTTTTTGTGCTTGGAGGTCAATCCAACCTGCTTGCTTTGCATTAGGCTGTGTGTTGCTCATCATTTCATCTACATACTGCATACTAGTGTCAACACCTGGCCGTCAACCATCCATTTCATAACACACACACACACACACACACAAAGCCGCCACCAAATTATTCGGCACAATTATTGTAAGGGTGAGGGCTGGCCAGTCGGTCTGTGGTTGATGAGAGGAATTCTAATGCTGTGTGCAGTCCAAACCAGTGGCGTGTGTTAAAATGTTGGCTATATGTTTGAGAAGTGCCTCCCCCCTGTAGCTGACATCATCATCTTTCCTGTTTCAACCAAGCTGTAGTGCTGTGCAGCTAATGGAGGCTGGAGTTAAGGCACTCAGCATTAACCTGCCCGGGCCCAATGTAGGAGCTGTACAGCTGTCTGCTTGTAAAAATGCCTTTTGAAAATTCAGCTCATATTAGGGAGGGCATCCATCAGTGTATTTAGCGAGGAGCAGAGCATGTATTTGTGCTGATAAGCCACTGAAGAGGACTTTCCTAAGCTGGGGTGGAGGGGTGGAGGGGGGGGGGGGGGGGGGGGGGGGGTATTGCTTGTCGGAAGATAAACACTGCTAATTAGAATATGCATTTGTTCAGTAATTCTTCCCATAATTGAGATATTTTAATCTCTGAATGCGCCAGCTATTTAGTAAAGGCAGAATCCGTCTGCTCTGATCTGGAACACACTGTTTAAATGTGGTTTCGGTAGACACTTGGGTGTAGCAGCGCAGACATATGGGAACTTAACTGGCTTTGTGGTGGCTGATTTAGAGGCTGCGGGTCCGTGCCAAGAGAGCAGAGATGAATTGCGAATGTTTTCCATTTTGGGATGTTACCAAGTTGCAGTTCATTTAAATCACAGCATGGTGAGGAGAGGAGTCTCCCTTGTGTAGCCCCCCCCCCCCAAATGAAGACTAAAGTCATGGGGATAAATCCTCCTCGTGCAGCGAAGTTCTGCCTCATTAAGAGAGGGAGATGTTTCCTGAGCTTCAGCACTGATAAATGTTGAGCTATATATCAATATGCATCATGTTGTGTTTTTGTGATGTATTCATTCTAGCTGAACTGGTGTGCAAATCAACAAACAGCAAGATAAAACCACAGCTGTGGAAAGTTAATCACTACGTGCACATGGTACGATCGGATTGGATTGGGATTGGATTGGGTGTTGCTACCCAACGGGTGGTCTGTCCCAAAATCCAAGTGCACATGGAGTTCGTGTAATCAGATAATGGTCCGTTTCCGCTACGCTAGGTGGCGATGTATTCCTTTCAACAAGTGGTGTCAGAACTACTTCTGGTTGACGGCTGCTAAAAAAATAAAATAAACAAACTATCTGGCGGCATACAAACAAAGATGGCGTTCGAGGAGGTTGACAGAGCAGAATTTGCATAGGCATTCTCCTTTGTTTGGAAGTCCGTATGAACGAACAAACAGCGTTTTTGGTTTCTTTGATACGATACGAACTGTGCCGTCTGCGTTTCATATTCCAAGCAGTGAATTCCAGTGCATGCGCAGTACGCGAATCCGATATGAACCCGTGCACAAGGCAACACCAAGCGGATTAACATCGGCTTAAGCCAGGGGTTGCAATCGGATTCGCGAAACCAATCCCTATACGATCTTTAGCCTGTGCACATGAATTCGATATGATCCCAATCCCTTTCCAATCGGATTCAACTCGTCCATGTGCACGCAGTGAATGTCTTAATGCATTGCTTCAACCACACTGTTGTGGAGTGTTTGTGTTATTTATTTATTTCTGTTTCCACCTCCATTCGAGGTATGTGCAGTTGTGGTTATTTTCCTACGTTGGATTGGAGAAGACATTACCGAAAAAACATTCCATGCGGTCAGCCGCAATTACAGCACCCGAGTAATTGTCCTATTTATCAGTCTGCTCTGTTCCTGTAAATGATGCTTTTGTCAAAATGTGTTTTTTTTTTTTTTTTTTACTTTCTGAAGATGTGCTGGGAGGATCATGCTTTGGCACCATGCTACGTTTCTCATTAGAACTAGTATGAAATTCTGTTCATGTAACCTCTGCAAAATTATAACGCCTTTGCTCGAAAGACGGCAGCGAGATAAAACGCTCCTTGGGAGATGGCAAGCAATTAAAAGTATATTAGCCGTTCAAGGCCAAAAATAATTAAAGCTCTCAGACCATTGTGTTTTAGAAAATAGCTGGGGGCAGCAATCACAAGAGGTGCACACACAGTCAGAAGTCAAAGCCGACGCAGGATGTCAGGTCGTGCCCTAGCCAGTGTACGGTGCTGAAAAGAAAGCTAAGCTTTCCTTTGAAGCTTTCATTTGATTTCATGCTTCTCACCCTCCAAAGACTCGGCCATTTAGCAGCCAGGCTCAGGCTCCACCGCGTCAGTGCTTTTCAAACATGTGATTGGATCTGCATATTTTAATTCAATGACTTTTCGGGAGGACGTAATACTCAACATGAAAGCCTGAACTTGAGAGAGAATGTCCACTTGTCTATTAATTGCTGCTGATGAAAAGTAAAGTAGTAGACATACTGCGACCTGGAAAAAGAAACAGAGAGGGGAAAAACACATTGTAACTAAAGCAACATATTCATGTCCAATTAGCAGGATTGTGAGTGTAACCTTCAACTGAAGGCTGAAAGCAGGGACATGTGAAGGGAGAAAAGGATGAAAATAATGGAGGGAATACAGAGAGACACGAGGAGGAAGAGTAGAGGAGGCACAATGTGGTGTGACCCACTGCCGGTGATGGTGGAGATAGGGAGGATGGTGGGGATGATGGGGTTTTGGGGGTGGGGATGATGGGGTTTTCGGGGTGGGGATAGTGGGGTGTTGGTGGTGGGGATAGTGGGGTTTTGGTGGTGGGGATACTGGGGTTTTGGTGGTGGGGATGGTGGGGTTTGATGGGGTTTTGGGGGTGGGCATGGGGGGGTTGGGGGATGGTGGGTTTTGGTGGTGGGGATGGGGGGGTTTTGTGGGGGGTGGTGGGGTTTTGGTGGTGGGTTTGGGGATGGGCATGGTGGGGTTTTGGGGGTGGGAATGGTGAGGTTGGTGGTGGGGATGGTGGGGTTTAGTGGGGTTTTGGGGGTGGGATGGTGGTTTTTGGGGATGGTGGGTGTTGGTGGTGGGGATGGGGGGGCTGGGGGGTGAGGATGGTGGGGGGTTGGTGGGGTTTTGGGGGTGGGATGGTGGTTTTTGGGGATGGTGGGTTTTGGGGGTGGGGATGGGGGGGTTGGGGGTGAGGATGGTGGGGGGATGGCGGTGGGGATGGTGGGTTTTGGTGGATGAAAGCGTTACGAGGTAATGAGCGTGCTCCTGTGTCTGGGCAGGGTTGTGTTCACCCCGTCGGTAAAGAGTCCGCCGAGGTCCCCCCCCCCCACTTAACGACGGGCGGCTGGTGCGCCATCACACACCCAGCCAGACAAATCTCCCAGGAGCCCCACAGGCTCAAAGCCACTTCTTTCCACTTCAACAGGATTTGTGCAGGCAAGATGAGCACACCCTGAGCTCTACAGAAACATAATATGCCCCCCCCCCCTCCTTCTCCATCTCCACCCCCCATCCCCTAAACCCCCCGCACAACAACTGACTCACGTACACACATACACACATACAAACACACACACACACACACACACACACACACACACACACATATGCACCACATATGCACACAGGGACACACACAAACATATATACCACACTCACACGTACACACAAACAAATGCACCACACAAACACATACACACACACACACACACACAGGGACACACACACTCCCCTTGGGAGGGTGGCCGATTAAAGACCTATCTAGCTCTTAATCATATGCTGCTGCTTGTGTGTTTGTCATTGTAAGGTGTTTTTAAGTGGGCCAAGGGGCTGGGTTTTCTGCAAACAATATTATAGCTCTCTCTTTTGTTCTGCTCACTCACGCCATCCCCTCCTCAGCTGCAGAGTAGATCTTCTCTTTTGACCTTTCTTATCTTTTTCCCCCATTGTCAGGTTTGGGATTGGCTAAATTATTTATATACATTGCGATGAAATGAATGTGATAAATGGGCCTATTTCTCCAAGAGCAGTTTTGTGTCGGGGCTACATGAAGAGGGGATGATTCACTACCTTGTCACCTCAGCGCAAAGGTTTTTCTCGATTGAAACGCCTAGGTGACATAGGTTGCCAAAATGTATGACTTGTTTCCCAGAATCAGATTTTTGAAATGTCTTTAAAAGAACTGGTGTACGCAATAGGATATGTGATGAGGGCAATTTAAGCCAGAACAATATCTTCCCAATGTATCTGTCCTTCCTGTCGATGCCTGCTCTCTCTCTCTGCTCCTCCTTGTCAGAGCTCAGCTCCTCGGTGCCTGCGCGCCTGGATAAGACTTTTTATCTCTGCCCGGTGTCATAAATAGGATGGTAATGGAGCCTGCTGGGGAAGGCAGGAAAAAAGAGATGTTAATAGGCTACTTGTGAGATTTTTTGTGTTTGGTAAATATTTTTGCAGGCCCCCTTCTTTATCTGTGAGAAACGCAGGCATGTTTGAAAGGGAATATGAAATCATCAGTGGCTCAGTCTGATCTGTGCGTGATGAAAGCCGGCGGTTTCTACGCTAGCTCAAGGGGAAAACAAAGCGAAACACGGCTCTTGTATCTCTGTACGCCACTTCCTGTCCTGGCAGAGCTCAGATTTACGTGTATAGGCTACGCTTCTCTAAATGTCAGAAATAAACCACACTTCTTCCTCTTTGTTGGAACTGTTGGATTGTGTTTGTGGTGAACGGAGATGGCTGTTTACCCACACTAATGCATATCCTTGAGCATTTCCAGAGTTATTCAGCGGGAGGAAGCACAGGGAAGAAAACATGACATGTTTATGAAATGGTCACAGTCTCCGTGGTCACAGTCTCAGATCCGTGTCATGAATAATCTTTTTTTTGAGATTTGGCGTCTGTTTGATTCGATAGGCCATTGTAAAAGTCCCTCATACTTTGGCATAGTCATCAGTTCTGTTTTATCAATTTCTACTCTGCTTTTGTTTTTGAATGTTTACCACAAAAAATATGCAACTGGAATACAGTAAATGTGGACAAAAATACTTACACATAATCAGCATCTGGACTGTCACCATGAGCAGTGGGCGTGTAATTTGTAAACGGATAGGTATCTGCGTTACCTAAGAGATTGGCATTCATAATGCGATTTGAAATGGCAGCTCAGGCAGCTTGTCCGTGCAGCTCCAGTAAATGCAACAGGCAGTTAATCGTTCTCTATTAAATTGCTCTAGTTCCTGTTCCATTGCACATAAATTTGGACCACGGTGCGATGGGGGGGAGGGGGCTTTTTTGATTATAATTACGCTTCATACATTGATAAATGACAAAATTATGAATCTTTGAAACTTTGATAAATGTGGTTGATTGCGGCGATTACACTAATCACAACTGCTCTTCTCGACGACAGGCCACGCCTAGTGATAACCTAGCACCCCCCCACCCCCACCCTCACCCACACATGGCCTGCACTATTTTGACAAGTTGTGAAAATAATTCGGAGACTGAAAAGGCTTCCTGTCCCTCCTGGTCCTCCATGCTCTCCCAGTCCCAGTTACCCAGCCATGCTCTCCCAGTCCCAGTCCCAGTTACCCAGCCATACTCTCACAGTCCCAGTCCCAGTCCCAGTTACCCAGCCATACTCTCCCAGTCCCAGTCCCAGTTACCCAGCCACTCTCTCCCAGTCCCAGTTACCCAGCCATACTCTCCCAGTCCCAGTCACCCAGCCATGCTCTCCCAGTCCCAGTTACCCAGCCATACTCTCCCAGTCCCAGTCACCCAGCCATACTCTCCCAGTCCCAGTTACCCAGCCATGCTCTCCCAGTCCCAGTCACCCAGCCATGCTCTCCCAGTCCCAGTCACCCAGCCATACTCTCCCAGTCCCAGTTAACCAGCCATGCTCTCCCAGTCCCAGTTACCCAGCCATGCTCTCCCAGTCCCAGTTACCCAGCCATGCTCTCCCAGTCCCAGTCCCAGTTATCCAGCCATACTCTCCCAGTTCCAGTTACCCAGCCATGCTCTCCCAGTCCCAGTCACCCAGCCATACTCTCCCAGTCCCAGTTACCCAGCCATACTCTCCCAGGTCCAGTTACCCAGCCATGCTCTCCCAGTCCCAGTCCCAGTTACCCAGCCATGCTCTCCCAGTCCCAGTCCCAGTTACCCAGCCATGCTCTCCCAGTCCCAGTCACCCAGCCATACTCTCCCAGTCCCAGTCCCAGTTATCCAGCCATACTCTCCCAGTTCCAGTTACCCAGCCATGCTCTCCCAGTCCCAGTCACCCAGCCATACTCTCCCAGTCCCAGTCCCAGTTATCCAGCCATACTCTCCCAGTTCCAGTTACCCAGCCATGCTCTCCCAGTCCCAGTCACCCAGCCATGCTCTCCCAGTCCCAGTCCCAGTTACCCAGCCACTCTCTCCCAGTCCCAGTTACCCAGCCATACTCTCCCAGTCCCAGTCACCCAGCCATACTCTCCCAGTTCCAGTTACCCAGCCATGCTCTCCCAGTCCCAGTCACCCAGCCATACTCTCCCAGTTCCAGTTACCCAGCCATGCTCTCCCAGTCCCAGTCCCAGTTACCCAGCCATGCTGTCCCAGTCACCCAGCCATACTCTCCCAGTTCCAGTTACCCAGCCATGCTCTCCCAGTCCCAGTCCCAGTTACCCAGCCATACTCTCCCAGTCCCAGTCCCAGTTACCCAGCCACTCTCTCCCAGTCCCAGTTACCCAGCCATACTCTCCCAGTCCCAGTCCCAGTACCAGTTACCCAGCCATGCTCTCCCAGTCACTGAGCCAGAATGGAGGGGCATGAAGCTAGTCCCAGTCCCAGTCACCCAGCCATACTCTCCCAGTTATCCAGCCATAGACTTCCAGTCCCAGTCACCCAGCCACGCTCTCCCAGTCACTGAGCCAGAATGGAGGGGCATGAAGCTGCTTCAGTAACACTGACGCCAAAGCTTCCCTCCAAAGCCGATTTAAATATCTGCTTCAGTAACATGGATGCCAAAGCTCCCCTCCAAAGATGATTTAAATATCTCTGTGTTCCCAGTGCTCAGAGAGGCAGAATTGATTCAGTAATGAGGTATTATTTGAAAGTTTCTATTTTTAAGTGCATTTAATATTCATCAAAATCCTGCGTATTGTCGAGCATGTACGTGTGTTCCACTGGCACTCTCCCGCAGAACAGATGAGCGTAGTGCTCGTAATGTAAATACCATATGTATCCACAAACCCAGGAGAGGGGTTTCAGAGCTGCGGTTATTTAAAGTCTCCACCTATCATTTGATTCCTCTTTGCCTTTTTTTCTGGGCAAAGCATTAATCTGCAGACTCAAGTAAGACAGGCCAACCATGGGAGGTTTGCGATGCATTCGCGCTTAGCTGGGGGGCAAACTGTTCCCATGGACACCAACCTTCCTTGACTTATGGAGGCCAAAGTAACAATAGCAACAGCGTTGGAGATAGTGTTGTACGCACAAACTATATATATATTTATTTCCAGGAGTACATTTTCAAGAATAGCACACTGCTAGGGAGGAAGGCCTGTGTAATTAACACTCTAAAGCATCATGACGATTAGCGATTTGTGTACAGCACTTATCCATAGAGCATCTCCAGGCTTTCTTTAGCATTCCCTCTGAGATGGAGTGTGTAGTGTGGAGTCTGTGCTGTGTGTGTGTGGTATGTCTTTAACATTCCCTCTGAGATGTCGTGTGGAGTCTGCTGTGTGTGTGTGTGTGTGTCTGTCTGTCTGTGTGTGTGTGTGGTATTTCTATAGCATTCCCACTAAGATGTAGTGTGGAGTCTGTGCTGTGTGTGTGTGTGTGTGTGTGTGTGTCTGTCTTTGTGTGTGTGTGTGTGTGTGTGTGTGGTATGTCTTTAGCATTCCCTCTGATATGTAGTGTGGAGTCTGTGCTGTGTGTGTGTGTGTGTGTGTGTGTGTGTGTGTCTTTGTGTGTGTGGTATGTCTTTAGCATTCCCTCTGATATGTAGTGTGGAGTCTGTGCTGTGTGTGTGTGTGTGTGTGTGTGTGTCTGTCTGTCTGTCTTTGTGTGTGTGGTATGTCTTTAGCATTCCCTCTGAGATGTAGTGTGGAGTCTGTGCTGAGTGTGTGTGTGTGTGTGTGTGTGTCTGTCTTTGTGTGTGTGGTATGTCTTTAGCATTCCCTCTGAGATGTAGTGTGGAGTCTGTGCTGTGTGTGTGTGTGTGTGTGTGTGTGTGTGTGTGTGTCTGTCTTTGTGTGTGTGGTATGTCTTTAGCATTCCCTCTGAGATGTAGTGTCTAGTCTGTGCCGTGTGTGGTAATTCTTTAGCATTCCCTCTGAGATGTAGTGTGGAGTCTGTGCTGAGTGTGTGTGTGTGTGTGTGTGTGTGTGTGTGTGTGTGTGGGGTATGTCTTTAGCATTCCCTCTGAGATGTAGTGTGGAGTCTGCTGTGTGTGTGGTGGAGACCAGTGTGATGATGTTAATGTTTGGGCATCATGGAGCTTGTTGTGTGGGGAATGGGTGCCCTCTTTCATCTTAAACATGGAAAAAGGGGCCGCCATGCCAGCTCAGAATGTAGGGCACGCTAAACTGCCTTTGAGGATTTCCTTGGCTAGCATAAATGATACCTGTGCAGAGTGGCGAGGTAAACTTTTGGGGGTGTTGGTTCACCGCTGAAGGGTGTGTGGGGTGAGATGACGTTGTCTGGTGAGTGTGTGTGTGTGTGTGTGTGTGTGTGTGTGTGTGGCAGGGAGTTGCATTTGGGATTTACCATGGCCTCTGTGTGCTGTGTCGCACATGGTAGCCCCTCCTCACAGCCTCCTTATTCTATGCAATGCATCATTTAATGAAGCTGGAACCTTCACTGTTATAATTTTAATGGAAACTGTAAAATAGGTCAATAAGCAAAACAGCAACAGCAACAGCCAGCTCTCTTGAACGGCTCCAGTTCAAGACTGGAGTACGCCCTTGACTGCCTTGAGATTTGTGGGTATTTGTGTATATCTCAGTAAAGCCTGTGAATGTGTGGCAAGCATTGTTACAAGTGTGCAGACTTGACTATTGGGTTAAAAAGGAGAGGCGGAGAAGAGACTACATCAAGGTTTCATTAAAGAGTCCTTTAGTCACTGTGAGATAGGAGTGCTTTGATGATAAGAAAGGTCTTGTAAAGATGGTGGGTCTCTCCCATAGCGCAAAGATCCTTTTTTGTAGTGAAGCTAGTGTTTCTGTAGGGGCAGTAACTTCACTTATGAGAAATTTAACAGACTAAATACTATGATAATCAAGCATTGCTGGGCTTTGGCTGTACAACCCAAAAAAGTTTTGTGTTTGTGAAGACACGAAACACTGAGGACTCGAAACACTGTCGGACTTAAAAGTGAGATGGTCTGGATGTAAAAAAAAAAAAAAAAGAAAAAGAAAAAAATGATCTGCCTTTTAAAATTCCTCACACAGCTGAGTTTTTGCCAGGGGCCAGGAACAAAATGAGAGGTGAATTTTCAATTCCTGTTGTCTTCAAAGTGCTTCAGCATGGTGTCGACGCCTTGACAGAGCACTGCTAAATTAATTCTGAGCGAGTGACCCTTTCTCCGCATTCACAAGTGTCTCCGGGACTATGTCAGAAGCTAACATTGAACTAATATGTTACAAAGCTTCATTAGCCATTGTCTCAAAACACAGGGTACCTCATGTGAACCATGGAAGTCTGAGTTATGTTAGAAATCCAAACTGCTAAACTACGTTAAAAGCTCAGACAGCCACAGTGAATGATTGAGTGTTTACAATGGACTACCACAAATCTACTTTTTTCAAAGATGAACCACTGAGGCTTGGGAAGTGTTTTTTGTTTGTTCCACAAACTACCTGCCATGTGCCTAGAAAATGAACTTGTTTTTGTTTGCCTGCCTCCTGATATTGCTGCCATCACTCCAATAACTTTTATAGGACTATCCGTAATTGTCTTTTAGAAGCACAATATTAGTCCCAGAAGAACGTGCCCAGTGTGAGGTTGTAAACTCAACTCCAGTGGGGCATTATTTTAATACTGTGTGTTCATCACACTATTCTTCTTTCACTACAAAACAATTATGCTGTGTTATTTACCACGCCAAAAATGTTAATGTAATGAATACCATTAACAAGCCACAATAAATTCATTAACCACTGACTGAGAATAGCTGTGGCATCTATTGCAGCGTTGTCTGCAGGTGTGTGTAATGTTGCATTTAGTTTTGTGCAGGTTTGATGGTGTCTGCTTGTGTAGGGCAAGGTTAAAAGGTTACAAGGTTATAAGTTAAGGTGTTTGTAGGAACGGTATTCTAAGTTTAATTTGCGCATTAATACCTGACAACTATGATGCTGCTAATATTAGCTGTGAAGGCAGGAGACTTTTTACTGTAAGAGTGGTGTTATACAAGCTGCCTCTATGCTTTTGACGCTATGGCTTTGGTCTGCAATCGCATAAAACCTGCCTCTATGCTTTTGGCGCTATGACCTTAATCTACAGTTGCATTATTTGACAATGATTTTAACTGTGTAGTCTACCAGTGAGGCAATATAGCATAATAGTTCTAAACTATGTTTAAAACACGCACACACACACACACACACACACACACACACACACTTGGCTTTATGGTCCTTCCAGCTATGCAAGGCAGTTAGCTAGTGAGGTATGGCCTCAACACGTGCGCGCGCGCGTGCGCACACACACACACACACACACACACACACACACACACACACACACACACACTTGGCTTTATGGTCCTTCCAGCTATGCAAGGCAGTTAGCTAGTGAGGTATGGCCTCAACGTGCGCGCACACACACACACACACACACACACACACACACACACACACACACTTGGCTTTATGGTCCTTCCAGCTATGCAAGGCAGTTAGCTAGTGAGGTATGGCCAGATGACATTGAGTTTGCCTGTGTGGGCATGTTTGCCCATGTTGTGCATACTAATGTGCATGTATAATGCCGCCCATATGTATCTATTAGCATTTTTCTATATCAACATTTCTGTTTTATTTGCCCCTGTGTGTGTGTTTGTGTGTGTGCGCGCTTGCATATGTGTGTGTGTCTGTGTGCGCCTCGTGTGAGTGTGTGCTTGTGTCCATGTTTGTGCGTGTGTGTGTGTGCGCGTGCATATGTGTGTGTCTGTGTGCGTCTCGTGTGAGTGTGTGCTTGTGTCCATGTTCGTGCGTGTGTTACTCTGTCCGTGTGCGTCTGCACAGCTCGTCTGATGCCAGAAGAGAGATTGTAAGCTCAGGCACTACAGGGCTCTCTGTGAGTCGGTGGTGTTGGTGGCTCAAAAAAATAAAGAAACATGGCTGCATGGTGGGGAACGTGAACCGTGTCCAGCTCTCTAACTCTTAACTCTTCATGGTGGAGAATGGGGAGCGTGTCCAGCTGTCTAACTCTAACTCTTCATGGTGGAGAATGGAGACAGTGTCCAGCTGTCTAACTCTAACTCCTCCGACTCCTCAGACAGCACCGTGGCCATCTGCCTGGCATGCCGCTCCGCTCTCAGACTGGACACCAGCCGTGCTGGCTTCGCACGTCGACCAGTCGACCCACGCTATAAGCGGGACGTGTCCGGGCTCTCAGACATGCTCCTCAGCGACCAGTGACCGTCGTCCACTGGTAGTCTGACCGGCCAACCCCCCTCCAGCCACCCTCTCGGACATGCTCCTTAGCGACTAGTAACAGTTGTCCATGAGTCTGACTGTCCAAACCCCCCCAGCCATCCCCACCCCACCCCACCCTCTCCGCCCTCCCAACTGTTGCCACCACCTTGTAGATTGTTGGCAGAGGCCCATGCATGTCACTAATGACAGTTATCCACGAGCCTGACCACACAACCCCCCCAGCCACCCCCACCCCTCACATCCCACCCCCCCCTCCACTGTGGCCCCCACCTATTAGATGTTTGCCAGAGGCGCTTTGTGTCACAGATGCGTGTGACGGCTAAGCAGGCACCAGTGACGCGTGGCAGCTGGACAGGCAATCAGGCCGTGGACCCTCAGCATCCCAATACCTGTAGGTGCAACAGACGTGTCTTGTTTTCAATCTCGGCGATGCCGCAGCGTTTAATTAGACTCTCTCCTGCCAACAGCTCAATATCAGCACGATGATGATGTTTCTGAGATTACGTTCACCGAGTTTGGTTCTTTTGATCTACTTTGTAAAGCAGAGACAGCAAAGATGTGACGGCGGGTGTTACTGTATGAGAGAGAGAAGAGAGATTGGAGGGGTTGTGTCCTTATGAGGATCCTTATTTTGCCTCCTAGTCTGTGCAGAGCAGGTGTACACAATGCACACACAAGCATGCACACTCTGTAGGGTTCTTCAGAAACGCTCTAATTTTAATTGGCAGAGATATTGACTTGGCAGAAACACTATGAGGCCGCATTACAGACCTCCAGAAATCGATTAGCCAGACATGACAATTGCGCCATTATCTGTTCCAGCAGTCACTCATATAATGGCGTGCTTGTCATTATTGCACAGAAAAGAGTTATCCAGCAGAATGTCCAGGGACACTGACCAGAAGACATTGGTTGTTGGTCATTTACTTCTGTTGTGTTGTGTAGTAACAAATCTACCCAGCCTGACACTTTCTTTTGGTCTGATTCCTTTAGCATTTAAAGTCCTCATTGCTTTAACACTAATCTTCACTGT
Organism: Coilia nasus; assembly: GCA_027475355.1. NCBI lineage: Eukaryota > Metazoa > Chordata > Actinopteri > Clupeiformes > Engraulidae > Coilia > Coilia nasus. Next base: position 36,949,672 of record CM050216.1, on the reverse strand, counting down.
GTAACAGTGCTCTGATACTCTATACTTAACTCCGAATATATTCACTCATTCACTATGTATAGAAAACAGCGTAACTCACACCCTATGCAGGGAACTATATAGTAAACGAGTGAACATTTTGGACATGACCTTAGTGTCATATCCTAGCAAAGTTAGAATGTAGTACTACCTTTGTTATTCAGTATATTACACTGGACCTAGTGTTATTATTACACTGTAATAACAGCTGTGTTATATAAACTACAGCTGACATCCCTTCCAGTGTTTGCTGATGCTGTGCCTTAACCACAGTAATCATTTAGTTATAATCTAGTGCACCTGCTGGCACTGGTGCTGTGTCTCACTGGTAGTGGCTAAAGAAGTTTCATTTGTTGTGGCAGAGGTATCTGCTGCATCTCCTCTGTCAGCAGTGCGTCTGTGCTGCAGTGGGCAGGCTGTGCGATAAAGGGGCTTTTTCATTCCCAGATTAGGCGGGATGAATATAAGGGCCGGGCATTGTGATGCATATCACCGTGTCTGTTTGGGGCGTGAGCCGTGTGCTGATTGGTGCAGCACGTGCCGGTTGCCGGGAGATGGCTTGTAATGCATTATTTAACTTGGGGACTTGACTCCTGCTTCGGATTCCGTGTTTGCACGCTTCGCATGCTGCGTTCCAGTAGTGCGCCGCAGGTTGGCGTGCAGCTGCGTGTGATATTTACAAGGCAGGGCAAGTGTACGCAAGTGTTGTTCGAGTTGTTGTGTCTGAATGTACGTCCTCATGCTTACAATCGTTTTTATGGAAATCATATGTAAGTCTGTTTCCACCCCAAACACCCCCCCACCCCCACCCCCATGGATGTATGGATGTTAGTGGGCTGGGAGTGGGAAGGCCAGATGGGTGCACACACACACACACACACACACACACACACACATAGGGCCGAGGGCGGTGGCTTTGGCTGGAAATAACAAGCTTGTAGCGCGTTGTATTTGTCTTGGTTGTCACCATCCACTTTGTGAATAAATAGAGTGTGGTCTGGTTGTGAAATGTTAATGTGTCATTTTGATAATAAAAAGTGGTTAAACAGTCATCAGTTATTTCATTCTGAAGCAAAGCCTATGAGCAAACAGTCATGGGCGTATTCTCATTATAAAACACCGATTGGCTGCACATCAATATGTGTGCGTGTCAGGTGGCAGAGAGAGAGAGGGGTGGGGGGTGGGGTGGGGGGGGGGGTAGAGAGATGGGGAGGGAGAGGTATGGATGGAGGTAGGGAGGGATGGAGGGAGAGGTGGCAGAGAGAGAGAGTTGGGGGGGATGGAGAGATAGGGAGGAGGGAGGGATGGAGGGGGGATGAGGGGGAGAGTGAGAGAGTTGGGGGGGATGGATGGAAGGAGAGGTGGCAGAGAGAGAGAGAGTTGGGGGGATGGAGAGATAGGGAGGAGGGAGGGATGGAGGGATGAGGAGGAGAGTGAGTGAGAGAGAGAGAGATGTGTTTCCTTTGTTATCACTGCCATCTCCTGGCCCACAGTAAAAACTCATGGGCTGAGCTCATTCCTTTGTCCTCACTGCTCTCTCTCTCGCTTCCTTTCTGACACACACACACACACACACACATGCACACACACACACATGCACATGCACATGCACACACACACACTCTTCCTTACACACACACACATGCACACACACACCCTCTTCTTTACACACACACATGCACACACTCACATGCATGCACACACACACACACACACACACACACACACACACATATACGCACACACACACACAAGGATGCACACAAACATTCACACAGACAGACACACATACCGACACATGCAGAGAAAGAGAGAGACACAGATAGAGAGAGAGAAAGGGAGAGACAAAGATAGAGAGACAGAGAGAGAGATGTATGTGCAGTACAGACACACACACACACACACTCACACACACACACACTCACTCATACACACCGAAAGAGACACAGTCTTATCCAAACACACCAGATTAGCACCAAAGACAGAAAGAGGAGGGGGGGGGGGGGTAGTGTTGGAGGGAGGTAGTGTTGGCAAGCATGCTACAACATCTTCACAAATCACAGTGTCTCTCCTTGTCCCCAATGGCTGTGCCAAGCACAGTGGTAAGTGTAGCACAGCACTGGAGGTGCTCTGCCTGCTGAATGGTGTCACTGAACGCTTCAATCGTACAGCGCTTGTCACCATTAATGAAGACACAAGGGACACACTCGCTGTCTGGAATGCCTTGGAATGTTGCTGGATAATTAAGATGTTCTGATTGGTTGGATCTCAGCTGATAGGCATGGAGCGCAGGCATGTGTGTGTGTGTGTGTGTGTGTGAGTGTGAGTGTGTGTGTGTGTGTGTGTGTGTGTGTGTGTGTGTGTAAGACATGGTGTGTGTGTGTGTGTGTGTGTGTGTGTAAGACATGGTGTGTGTGTGTGTGTGCATTTGTGCCTGTACATTATGTGTTGTGTATGTATGTGGGCGAATGCACAAGGTAAAAGTGATTTCCGCCTACATTACCAACAGAATGGTATCACATGTAACTAAAGTTACTGTACTAAAGTACTGTTACTGTAGCGATGCATTGATAATGTTACTGTAGTAGTGCGTTGATAATGTTACTATAGTGGGGCATTGATAATGTTACTGTAGTGGCGCATTGACAATGCTACTGTAGGGGCACTTTGATAATGTTACTGCAGTAGTGCATTGATGATGTTACTGTAGTGGGGCATTGATAATGTTACTGTAGTAGCACACATTGATAATGTTACTGTAGTGGGGCATTGATAATGTTACTGTAGTGGCTAAAGCATTGATAATGTTACTGTAGTAGCACACATTGATAATGTTGCTGTAGTGGTGCATTGATAATGTTATTGTGGAGGTGCATTGATAATGTTACTGTAGTGGGGCATTGATAATGTTACTGTAGTGGCTAAATCATTGATAATGTTACTGTAGTGGCACATTGATAATGTTACTGTAGTGGCTGAAGCATTGATAATGTTATTGTAGTAGTGCATTGATAATGTTACTGTAGTGGCTGAAGCATTGATAATGTTACTGTAGTGGCTAAAGCATTGATAATGTTACTGTAGTAGCACGCATTAATAATGTTACTGTAGTGGCTGAAGCATTGATAATGTTATTGTAGTAGTGCATTGATAATGTTACTGTAGTGGCTGAAGCATTGATAATGTTACTGTAGTGGCTAAAGCATTGATAATGTTACTGTAGTAGCACGCATTAATAATGTTATTGTAGTGGTGCATGGCGTGGGAAGAGTGGGCGTCTGCAAAAGTGCTCAGTGCAGTGAATGCGAAGCTTTTGCTGAGCATTGAACATAGTGGCATATGCTAAACAGCCATCAGTAATCTGCTTCTGTGGCTTGTTGTGTGATGTACGGAGCATTTATGGTTGGGAGGC
>CM050216.1:36871242-36943742 GCA_027475355.1 Coilia nasus | reverse complement strand
AAATGTGCTTGGCAGAAAACGCTGCATCCCAGGCCAAAACCTTCAGTGTACCGTGGCTAGATTCATGGATCACCACTGACTGCAGTCAGGAAGATGCAAGGGAGAGGAGGAGAGGAGGAGGAGAGGAGGAGGAGGAGGTGAGGGGTGTATAGGAGATAGTGTGGTGGGAGATAGAGATTTTTTTTGTACAGTCATGTGAAGAATATCTGTCAAGCTCTTGTGTCCAAAGCCATCAAAAGTGTGCATTTTTTTTTTTTTTTTTTGGTTTTATTTTTTTGAGGGGGAAGTGTCGCTGTCGGTTTGAAAATAGGCCAATCCCAAAAAGCACGCACCATGGCACACCCCATGGCAGCATCCACCAAGCGTTAGCCTCTGGAATGTTAAAAAGTATGTTAGATGCCTGCAGAGAAAAAGAGCCTGTGTCACTTGCGTTTCTGACGAGGCACAGATGTATGGTGCTCGGTGAAGAGCAGTATGTAACTGATATGCTGTATCTCCCAACACTGACAACAGGTATAGTGACGGTCGAGGCTGAAAGTGAGCCGTATCCCATCCATATACGCCAGGCACCCTCTCTGTCACCTGGTTTTACTTTAAAAATACAGCTCAGTGTGCAAATGTTATTGCCGTATCACAGGATGAATAGGCACATGTCAGAGAATGAGCCTGAAGGATGTGACAGACGTGAGACCGACACACACAACCACACACACAACCACACACGCACACGTACACACACACAAGCATGCACACACTCACTCATGCACACACACAAAGGAGCGTGTGCAGGCATGCACATGGAAACACCACACAGACACACACGCACACACACACACACACACATACACACACTTACACATGCATAGACATATGCCCAAACACCTACAAAGTCACAAAAAACATGCACACGTAGACATACACCAGCATGTATGCATACATACACACATGCAGACACACAAACATACACCGATGCAAACACATGCATACACACACACATGCATACACACACACATGCAGACACACACACACACATGCATACACACACACATGCATACACACACACATGCAGACGCACACACATGCAGACGCACACACATGCAGACACACACACATGCATACACACACACATGCATACACACACACACACATGCAGACACACAAACATACACCGATGCAAACACATGCATACACACACATACATGCATACACACACACACACATGCAGACACACAAACATACACACACACACATGCAGACACACACACATGCAGACACACAAACATACACCGATGCAAACACATGCATACACACACACATGCAGACACACACACACATGCAGTAACACAAACATACACAGATGTAAATACATGCTTACACACACACATGCCGAGATACAAACATTGCAAATACATGCATACACATTCACAAACACAAGCATGCACACAAGTAAACACATGCCCACACACAGACACAGACATACAGTACACATGCATAGACATATACCCACACACACACACACACACACACACACACACACACACGCTAGAAGCAGCTGCACACACTTAGTTAACAGTGTTGTATTTAATGCAGGATAAACAAGACAAGCAAAACATCATTTTAGTCTTTTGTTAGAAAGGCCTCAACATTTTCGAAAGGCTTCTTTTGTTGTCCCAGTTGTGAGTTTCATCGCTGGTGTTTTTGCACGGAAATGCAATCACGCAGCAGCCCATTCAACCGGGGACTCGGTCTCAGACAGAATACCTCAAACAAATGTTGCAGTAATTGACAAGGCATTGAACCTGCGACTGGCAAATGGTGCAGAAAGGCGGAGCGTGTCGATAGTCGGTCAATAATGCAGGATCAGTCTCCTGCTGACCATCTCGCTTGTTCGTCTACCACTGCTGCTCAGGGGCAGGTGTGTCCAGCTATGGCCTCGGGGGCAGCTGCTGCTCGGGCGCAGGTGTGTCCAGCTACGGCCTCGGGGGCAGGTGTGTCCAGCCACGGCTTCGGGGGCAGGTGTGTCCAGCCACGGCCTCGGGAGCAGGTGTGTCCAGCCACGGCCTCGGGGGCAGGTGTGTCCAGCTACGGCCTCGGGGGCAGGTGTGTCCAGCCATGGCCTCCTGACGACTACACGAGTAGTCGCAAAACATCCAGGTGCCACTGTGATCATGCGCTTCCTTCTTAAGGCCTTTGCATGACCTGTACGTTAAAATGCAGCACCCATCAACTCATCGGTTCACAGCCCCCAGCGTGGGTGTCTGACGGAGGTCCTTGTTCCTGGGATCCAGCCTGGGGCGTGTGCAGCACATGCATCTATAGGGTCCGCTCGGCGCAGGTACTCACACTGGCCACCAGGGGGAAGCAGCGGAATGCGATTATGCTGATGCAACACCCACCTGCTCTATATTTCATGCCCTGCGGATCGATAGCGGACTCGAGGCTATATGTTCTCAGATGTAATGTGGCCTTGGAGGATGCAAAAGAAGGGCCTGACAGGCTCCACAAACATGTCAAGAAAACAGAAACAGGGAGGGCATAAATTAGCACTGCAGCACCATGGTCCTGCTGCAGAATATGTGCTTTTTTATTTGCTCACAGATCTAAATCAAAACCAGTCACAAAAAAATTAATTTATTTCATATCCATTTAAATTAAACACGAGGCAAGTGTTAATCATGTCTCAGATTCTCAGGTTCTGTCTTCATAAATAAGCCTGCATAAACTGTCCACCTATTTTCAGTGCACACTGTGCTGAAGACGTGATCTTGGGTATTGCGGCCATTTTTTGAAATATATTGTTTACTCACTGCGGTCAGAATGCATGGCAAGGTACCATTATCACTCTGTAACCATCATAGTTAAAGCACCTCCTAGTTAAGGGTTCTCTAAGCATCCTAGTTAGGATCTGTAAACATCCTAGTTAAAGCATCTGTAAGCATCCTAGTTAAGGGTTCTGTAAGCATCCTAGTTAAAGCATCTGTAAGCATCCTAGTTAGGATCTGTAATGGCAGCTAGGTGGGGCGCTGTGTCGGGGATGGGTGCAGTGGTCACACACGGCCACATGAAGGTGCGAGACGGGCAGACCGAGAGCCTGGAGCCCTCACACACACACACACACACACACACATGCACACACACACAGCACTCTCACACCTCTGCATTTGTACATTATCCACTGCTGGGTCCTCACGGGATTTTTCAGGAAGATACTTACGTTACTTTGCAGGCTTTCAGCGGGATAAAAGGCTCAACCATGAGCTTTTTCTGCCGTCTCTGAGAATCCTTTGTCAACAAAAAAAGAGATATATTCACCTTCAAAAAACTTTCTCAAAGGACTTCACTACAGTCCTCTGAATATCATCTTTATGCACGCCTAAGACTTGACAGTTATGCATTGAAGAAGCTATCAGCTCTTTTAAAAAAAAGTTATTCTCTGTAAGACATAAGACATCAGCAAATACCTTGTTCAAGCAGAGATGTGATGGAACAGTACTGTCTAAAGATAGGTATTGTTAAAAGTAGCAGCGTTCTCCTTTAAATACATATCCCAACTCACTTTCTTTGCTTGGTCTGTCAAGCTCATCTTTTCCTCAGCTATGTGGTAAATGACATTTCTTCCTCAGAGTACTTTCCAAGGTTAAATGAAGGTTAAATGAAGGTTACGAGTATTTTACAAACAGCAACACACTATATTCTCTCATTTCTGGCTTTGTTTTGGTTCATTTTGGCATTGCTCATGAAGTGTCTTGTGACTATAATGATATCGTAAGGAATCACAGCCAACAAGAGAGAGAGAGAGAGAGAGAGAGAGAGAGAGAGAGAGAGAGAGAGAGAGAGAGAGAGAGAGAAAACGCTACAGGGAGTAACCAGCAGCTGAATGCATGTGTGTATGCTGGGAGAGGCTGAGGTTCTCCTTTTTTCAGCGAGAGAGAGAGACATTTAAAGAGAGAAGGAGAGAGAGAGACAGAGAGAGAGGGAGAGAGAAAGCTAAAGAGAGAAAGAGAGAGAGGGAGAGAGAGAGAGAGAGAGAGAGAGAGAGAGAGAGAGAGAGAGAGAGAAAGGTAAAGAAAGAAAGGGAGAGAGAGAGAGAGAGAGAGAGGAAGAGAGGGAGAGAGAGAGAGAGGGAGATAGAGAGAGAGAGAGGAAGAGGGGGAGAGAGAGAGAGAGAGAGAAAGGTAAAGAAAGAAAGGGAGAGAGCGGAAACGGAGGGTGGATGGCGAACGAGGCGAGCGACAGGAGATGAAAGGGGACCCATCGGAGGTGTCAGCTGGACTTCAGAGGGGCCACGAGAGGAGCTAAACTGCCTTTATTTTACCAAGAGGCCTCTCGACAGCGCTGGGAGGAGAGGAGGGATGAGGAGCGGAGGAGAGGGGGACAGGAGGAGTGGGGAGAGGGCTGAGGTGATGAGGCTGGGGATGGAGGAGTGTGTGAGTGTGAGTGTGTGTGTGTGTGTGCGTGTGTGTGCGTGTGTGTGTGAGTGTGTGTGAGTGTGTGTTGGGTGGAGGGGTGTGGAGGGCATCTCCAGGTTGCTGATGGCCATGGCATGTCAGAAGAGGAAGGAGACTTGCCTGTCAGCTTTGAAGTTCAGGCTGTGTTTAAAAAGAAATGAGAGAGGGAGAGAGATGAAGAAAATTGTAAAGAAAGAAGAGGTGAAAAAGCAGCGTTTTTCCATTTGGCAGAGAAATAGGCAGGTCATTGTGAGCTGAACCCGTGCTGCTTGCAGGCTTCGGCTGCCGTGGCTTTGTTCCCCAGCAGGGCCCTTCTCTGTGGCAGACGGATATGGTGCGATGCTTGCCGTGATAGACCGACCGGCCGACTGCGCGAGCAACTCAGAATTCCCCATCACGAGCGTATAAGCTCCAGCTCAGCAGCAGGAAAAAAACTAGCAAAGCAAAGCCTGTAATGTCCTCAGCTCACACTGTTGACTGCAGTGCAGGTTGAGACCAGTCCAGCAGTCATGACGAGCTGCTAGCATCAGTGCGGCGCACCATCAGATGGCACTAGAGGATCAGGGTACAGACTCGCTCACGGCTGCGTGTACCACATAGACTGTATATAAGAGAACGGTGTACCACTGCAGGATTAGGGTACGGACTCGCTTTATGCCTCTGTGTACCACTGCAGGATTAGGGTACGGGCTCGCTCACGCCTCCGTATACCACTGCAGGATTAGGGTACGGACCAAGGTTATTATAGTTAACGAAAACTAACGAAATAACGGAAACTAAAATTTTAAAAACATTTTCGTTAACTGAAATAAATAAAAACTAAAATTAAAAGAAAAAAAACGATAACTAACTGAAACTGTACTGTGCGCTTACAAAACTAATTAAAACGAACTGAAATTATAGAGAATTTTCCCTTCGTTTTCGTTTTTGTAAGTTTATTTTCCATGGCACTGGGAAACTCTCTCCCACATGCCCACCATGAACTAATGCCCACAAGCACACAGACTAGCTGCGTGCGCATCATAGACTGCATGTGGAGATTTCTGATCTGTTTACTGGCACATGTGCGACTAGCAGGCTGTCATATGGAGCCCCTTCGATACAAAGTAAGACGCCACATACTCCACTGTACTACACGCCACACCAAAGATCTGATAGAACATCAACCGTCTATGATCATCACACTAATACCGTCAGCTTGCTTGAGCTACCGCTGTTATAACTTATAACTAAGTTTTGGTGGGTGCACACGGTAGTTTTGTACGGTAGTAGTTATTCACACAGAGTTTGTGTATCAGGTTTTCATCCCTTTATCCGTTGTAGTTATGATGCACCTCACACAAACATGTTTAATAACTATTTTATTGGCTTATCTTTGAACGTGATGAGTGGGAGCAGTACATTCTGCTGCGGAATCTGCAGCACTTCCTAGTTTCTGGTGAAAGAAGATCAGAAGACCTGGTGAAAGCAATCTCTTAAATAAAGTTAAATAATATCAATTGTGTTTTTTTCCTTCAAAAAGTACAGATAAATATACTGTGATGGTATCAGATCAATAAGCAGTGCCAATAGTGGGGGGCCGCTGTGGCCTAGTGGTTAGGTAGCTGGTCTTGGGATTGGAAAGCCTCAGGTTTGAACCCCGCCCTACTCATGGCTGAAATGCCCTTGAGCAAGGCATCTCACCCCACACTGCTCCAGGGACTGTAACTGAAACCCTGTAAATAAATGTAAGTGGCTCTGGATATGAGCATCTAAGTGCTAAGTGTGATGTAATGTAATAACAATAGTATTAGTAGTACTGGTAAAATCTAACAATGCTTACTATTTTTTTAATCCTACTCCGGACAAATAACCCAAAGTATAAAAAAAAACTAAAACTAATACTAAAACTAATAAAATGAAACTAAAACTAAGTATTTAGAAAAAACTAAACTAACTAAAACTATCAGACCCCCTCTAAAAACTAATTAAAACTAACTGAATTAGAAAAAAAAGTCAAAACTAACTAAAACTAAACTATAATGCAAAATCCAAAATTATTATAACCTTGGTACGGACTCGCTCATGCCTGCATGTACCACTGCAGGATTAGGGTACAGGCTCGCTCATGCCTCTGTGTGCCACTGCAGGATTGGGGCACGGGCTCGCTCACGCCTCCGTATACCACTGCAGGATTAGGGTACGGGCTCGCTCACGCCTCCATATACACTGCAGGATCAGGGTACGGACTCGCTCACGCCTCCGTATACCACTGCAGGATTAGGGTACGGGCTCGCTCACGCCTCCGTATACCACTGCAGGATTAGGGTACGGACTCGCTCACACCTCCGTATACCACTGCAGGATTAGGGTACGGGCTCGCTCATGGCTCAGAGGAGAGCATGTGGAGCTCCAGGGCCACCTTTGGTGGTGGCCTCTGAATGCCATCACTTATGAATAGGTGACACAGTCACATTTTGCAGCTGATTTACGCTGTAATATTCATCTTCAACAGCGTGCTGTTTACCCCAGAGGCATTACGGGTTACTTAGGGTGTGAAAATACCACATCATATTTCTACATACTTTCGTCTTTTATGCTGCTTTGTTTTGTCTTTTATATTTGAATTGAGTGCACTGCTGTTTACATGTACAGTGTTTCTGAGTGTGTAGAAAAGGGCAAAATAAATGAATTGCGATGTTGTTATGATTGGGTTAGTCTGCAGCTTTCTACTGCAGCTCATCCTACCCAACGTTTAGTCTTGCATTTGCTGCCATGTCCTTCTCTGTTGTCTCTGTCTTCCCCTCTCTCTCTCTCTCTCTCTCTCTCTCTCTCTCTCTCTCTCTCTCTCTCTCTCTCTCTCTCTCTCTCTCTCTCTCTCTCTCTCTCTCTCTCTCTCTCTCTCTCTCTCTCTCTCTCTTGTTTTCCTTTTTCTCTCTTCCACTCTCACTGGCATGTTTGGTGATGTGAGGTCGTAACCCTTCAGGCCATTGGACCATGGACCCTTAGCCTCCCTCCTCTTCCTCTCTCTCTCCTCTTCCTCTCTCCCTCCTCTTCCTCTCTCTCTCCCCCTCTCTCTATTTCTATCTCTTTATCCCTCTCTCTCTCATTCTTTCTTTGCCTTTCTCTTTCTTTTTCTCTGTCACACACACACATACACACATACACACACACACACACACACACTCTGTTCCTCCCTCCCCCTCCTTTATGTGTGAGTAAAACAGAGGCTGCTGTGGAGGAAAAGAGGCTGTGTGAAAGAGCCCCAGCCTCTCCTCCTCTCCTCTCTCATCTCCTCTCCTCTCACCTTCTCCTCTCATCTCATCTCACCTCACTCCTCTCCTCTCTCCTCTCCTCCTCTCATCCCACCTCACTCCTCTCCTCTCCTCCCCTCTCCTCTCCTCTCATCCACCTCACTCCTCTCCTCTCTCTCCTCTCCTCTCCTCTCCTCCGCTCTCCTCATCTCCTCTCCTCTCATCCCACCTCACTCCTCTCCTCCCTTCTCCTCTCCTCTCCTCTCCTCTCCTCTCCTCCTCCTCATCCACCTCACTCCTCTCCTCTCCTCTCCTCTCTCTCCTCTCCTCTCCTCTCCTCTCATCCACCTCACTTCTCTCCTCCTCTCCTCTCCTCTCCTCTCCTCCTCTCATCCACCTCACTCCTCTCCTCCTCTCCTCTCTCTCCTCTCCTCTCCTCCGCTCTCCTCTCCTCCTCTCATTCCACCTCACTCCTCTCCTCTCCTCCTTTACTCTCCTCTCCTCTCCTCCTCTCATCCCACCTCACTCCTCTCCTCTCCTCTCCTCTCACCCCACCTCACTCCTCTCCTCCTCTCCTCTCCTCTTCTCTCCTCTCCTCTCCTCTCATCCCACCTCACTCCTCTCCTCTCCTCTCCTCTCCTCTCCTCTCCTCCTCTCATCCCTCCTCACTCCTCTCCTCCTCTCTCTCCTCCTCCTCTCCTCTCTTCCGCTCTCCTCCTCTCTCCTCCTCTCTCTCTCATTTTGTTTCTCTTCTCTCTGCTGTTCCCCTCACCCCCTTTGCCACCACTCCACTGTCTCGTCTTCCTCCTCCTCTTCCTCTGCATGAGCAGTGATGAGGTGTGCTGTGGTCCCCAGACGAGTGGAATGTCTTCCTGGCAGATGCCTGGCCTTACAGCGCATAGCGAAATATTAATTAGGGCTGCTACTAAATATGAATGAGAAGCGTGGGGTCTAAAATTAGACGCCGTGCGTTATATACTGTCCTGCACAGATGCTGTGTTTGCGAGATGCAGTGAGAGATGTATGGATTTGCAGGAACAGCTGGGCTACGTTCCGAAACGGACGAGAGAAAGAGCATCCGGGTTTGTCGCAACATTCCCCTCCTCCCCCGCATGTAAAAAAAAACAAAACAAACAAAAAAAAAATCAAATAATATTAGCTGCAATGCCACCAGTGTAAATATTTATTTATTATTTATTAGGTCTAATAGGGGAAAACATACATCTCTATTCTTTTACAGTGTTATAAATATTGCCATAGTCTAACGGGCAAAAACACACATCTCTATACTTTTACAGTGCAGAGATGTGGGCTCGGCCCAGATCAGTTTTCTATAGGCCAGAATGGCCAGCAGGCTGGATTGTGCACTGTTATTGCCATTCATAATGTAGCTCACACGTGTGGGCTAAACTCCTGTGCTCAGGCCGTGATCCCCACTATAGATCCGACATGAATCCAGCATATTGCATCCGCTCCCTCACAACTTCTCAAGGCCACATCCGCCGGCATGCCTGCACACACACATATGCAGACAGAAACACACACACACAAACACACACATACACACACACACGTACACACATGCACACACAGAGATGCACACACAAACATTCACACACACACACACACATAGGCAGACACAGATACATACACATGCACACACACATACGTGTACACCCGCATACACACAAATGCACACACAGAGATGCACACACACACACACACACACACACACACACACACACACACACACACACACCGAAAAACACACACACACAAAAAAACACACACGCACACACACTCACACACATACACACACGCCTGCCTGCTTTCTTGCCTGCCTGCCTGCCAGTCTGGACTGATGGAGGGCAGAATAAGCGTCCGTGCTCCGCCGATGCATTTTGTATGACACACACACACACATACGTACACACACCAGCACACACAACGTCTGCCTGCCTGCCGATGTGGACTGAAGGCGGGAGCAGAATACGCGTCCGCTCTGCGATGCATTTTGTATGACGGCCGCCCGCACGTGTACAAGGGGCCGGGCGCGTAATGGAGGAATCAAACAGCGCCGGCCCATTTGTTTGATAAGGTCTCATGCAAACACGGAGGCTTTAGTCGTGGCGAGGGGGGTGCGAGGGACCCAGCGCGGTCCCCTAAGAACCTTTACTTCCCGCCTCCCTCTCCTCTGGGTAATAAGAAAAGAGGAACGGCCCGGAAATGTCAGAAATATCATGAGGAATAGAAGATCTGAGGCGCCGCCTAATGAAAACCTCTGGCCAGTGGCAATGCAGAGGGCTGCCGGCACACACACACACACACACACACATATATGCAGACACACATATTCACACACATGAACATGCATGCACACAGACAGATGCACACACACACACAGACACACATATTCACACACACATGCAGACACACATATTCACACACATGCACATGCATGCACACAGGGAGATGCACACACATACACACACAAACACGCACACACATACACACACAAACACATACATATATGCACACACACATGGGCTCTGAGCGGTAATTTCTCACCAGCGAGTGAAGCAGAGTGCCTTCCATTACAGCCATGCTTACATGTACACACACACACACACACACACACACACACACAAAGAGACATGCTCAGCCCGTGCGCAGCATTTCTCTCTCGGTCATATGTGCACACCCACACGTATAGACTTTCCCTTCCTTTCCTCTGTCATACACACACACACACACTTGACCTCTGATTGTTTGTTATTTACACACACATCCAGAACATGTGCTTGCACCATGACACACATGAATTAGCAGCTCCCAGCATGCACACACACACATGTAACACGAGCAGCCCTGCACCGAACAGCACGCGCACACACACACCACCCGCGCACACACACTGAGAAAGACATTAACATTCAGACAAAAGCCCCCACAGACACAGATGCCTATACATGCATTTACGCACACACACACACACACACACACACATACATATACACACGCACACACACAAACACATACATGCTTTCTCTCGCTCGCTGTCTGCCTCTCTCTGTCACTCACATATATACACACACACATACAACACTCACACATACATGCAAACATACAAAGAGGTAGAGAGAGAGAAAGACAGGTAGAGAGAGAGAGAGAGAGAAAGACAGGTAGAGAGAGAGAGAGAGAGAGAAAGACAGGTAGAGAGAGAGAGACAGGTAGAGAGCGAGAGAGAAAGACAGGTAGAGAGAGAGAAAGACAGGTAGAGAGAGAGAGAAAGACAGGTAGAGAGAGAAAGATAGGTAGAGAGGAGATAGAAAGACAGGTAGAGAGAGAGAGAGAGAGAGAGAGAGAGAGAGAGAGAGAAAGACAGGTAGAGAGAGAGAGACAGGTAGAGAGCGAGAGAGAGAGAAAGACAGGTAGAGAGAGAGAAAGACAGGTAGAGAGAGAGAGAGAGAGAAAGACAGGTAGAGAGAGAGAAAGACAGGTAGAGAGAGAGAGAGAGACAGGTAGAGAGCGAGAGTGATAGGAAGCAAGCTAAGCAGCCGTAACGCTTTTCTTATTCTGTGTAATGTTGTCCGCGGGCGAGGGCTGAACAGAGAGATTAATGTGTTGCGCACACATGCACACATGTGCCGCTGCGGTGAGGTGGAGGAGGAGGCAGAGAAGGGGAGTGTGTGTGTGAGAGAGTGTGTGAGAGTGTGAGTGTGAGTGTGAGAGTGTGTGTGTGTGTGTGTGAGTGTGAGTGTGTGTGTGTGAGTGTGTGAGAGAGAGAGTGTTTGTTTGTGTGAGAGAGAGGGTGTGAGAGAGAGTGTGTGTTTGTGTGTGTGTGCTGGTGAGTGGAGGGCAAGGGGGATGGGATGGGATTGGGGCAGGGGGGGTTGAGGAATGGGGGCATGGGGGTTGAGGAATGGGGGCAGGGGGGGGTTGTGGGATGGGGGCAGGGGGGGTTGAGGAATGGCCGCTGAGAGGCGTGCAGCAGGCGTGGGCGCAGGGAGAGATGGGAATCATTTAAATGACCAGTCGGAGCACGGGACAATTAACCTGCACCTCAGAGGCAGCAGCATCAGCACTGTGTGTGTGTGTGTGTGTGTGTGTAACCTGCACCTCAGAGGCAGCCGCAGCAGCATCGCATCGCATCACATCACGCGCTACGCTCCTCCACTTTCACGCCAGACACACACAAACATGCACGTGCACACACACACACGCGTAGACACACACCCTCTTCGGAAGGTGGTGAGTCGCCTCTGATTGCATAATTCCATTAAGGATTGGAATTAATCGATTTGCCACAACATCCAGCCACCCCCCACCACCACCACCACCCTACTCCACCCCCCCGCCCTATCCCCAACAACACACACATACACAGTTCTCCCACACTTACGTCTCCCTACACCCCCCCTCCGCCCCATCCCCAACAACACACACATACACACTTCTCCCACACTTACATCTCCTCCCAACCCCCCCCACACCCCACCCCAATGTCATTAAGGCAGCACAATGCCTAAGTTTCAGCTCTTGCAGGGATACAATCCTTTTAGTGCTCTCTTCCGTAGCCAGGCCCTAATGCCGCGGGTGAGGGTTCAGGAGTGGCCAACGATCACGAAGCCTCGCTGAGACGCCATCGCCCCACCACCACCCCTACCATCCCCGTCGCCCCCACCACTGCTGCTGCTGCCGCGCCTGTTTAAAGGGCCTGCTCACGTTTGCTGTTTACACTCTTTCCCAATTACCCTGCCATTAGCCACCCGTGTCCCAGTTAATCACCCCTCTCCCCGCTCCCCGCTCCCCTCTCCCCGCTCCCCCTCTCCCTCTCCCCACTCCAGCCACAGACAAAAAGCCCTGGCTCTGCAGCGGGGGGGAGGGGGGGAGGAGGAGAGGGGGCAGCCACTGGATTTAAACAGGATTTTGCACACAAAAAAGAGCTTCTTGTGGCACAGCGGTGTAGAGGTGAGGAACGCCGCGTATCTGGCTCTCAGTGACGCCTCTCCTGTGATCCCTGCAGCAAGAGTCCTTCAGATTTGTCTCGCTTCTGTAATTCAAAGTCTGTGCAGAAATACAGAGGTGCTTTCTAGAAATACAGAGGTGCTTTCTAGCCTTTAAGGCTGCACTGTCACGCCTGTGTGGAGGGAATGTTCCCGTGTGGATGACAAGTTCTAAAGTTCTGTTGGGGTCCATAAAATATAATTTATGGTAGAACACACATCCTTTTCATTAGACGTTCAAAAAACTCTCACTCACAAAGGTTAAAAACTTCCCTTCCACGCTTAACTTCCGTGCTTCTGAGAGTTGCGTATCAGAGCTAAAGGCTATCAGAAGTAGAGGCTACGGTGCCGTGGGCTGGCGGGCGGACGCAGTCTAATGTTGACGCTTGTCAGTGACCTTCATTAGCAGCCTGCGATGGGCTAGTTCACAGCCGCTCAGTCATTTCTGAAACGCGTCGCGCTATCGAGCGAGCCGTCTGAGTCTGAGACATACGCACCCGGCACATGTCACATCCTTGACCGATCATGTGTGCGCCGGCACTTCCAACTCCGCCGCGTGGCACCCAGCACCGTTTCCCGCCTTTCTGAAGAGTCTTTTAAAAGGGCAAATGATGCGATCAGCCTCCGCTTGCCTGTGCTCAGGTACGAGGAGGAGTCCCAGCGGAGCCTATTGCCAAACAGAGCATACCTGCTCCTTTCCGGGGAATTGCCTTAGCTTAACTAGGACCAGAAGCTCTTTTTCGCCACCGTTGCTTGCTTGCTGTTTTTTCTCTTTTTCTCTTCTCTCTCCCTCCCTTCTTTCTAAATATAAATAAAAGAAGAAATCAACACTAACTCCTTCCCAGCGACCCAATTTGTCACTCAGCCATCGGCGGCCCCATGGAAAATGTCTTTTAGCTTTTGTTTACGGATGGCTAATGGCTGCTCGGGGATATTTCTGAACTTTAAATAATTACAGTGGTGCTGGGTACTGGATACCCTAAACAGATCTACCTCCAGTGCGTTGTGCAGAGGGACTGGCTTAACTAGCGTAGCAGCTAATCCACACCCACTATGGGTTTCTGTTTGTGCGGTTTTATTTTATATATGCAGCCAAAATATATTTAGTCCAGAGTACACAAAGCTAAATTACTATCCTGAAGATTTATGTAACAATTAAAATACTTTTCGAAAGGATACTGATACGAGGATGAGAATGATTGCAGCCACATTAAATGTTTTTTTTGGTTCTTACTGTGATTCTTTCCATCTCTCTTCTTCCCACATTTCCAACTTCCAACTTGCGTCACATTTTCTTATGAACGAGTTAATCTAGCCCTGCCCAGGCTGTTTCTGTTGCTGCCATTATTTTATTCCTTCGCAAATAAGTGCGGACAGTGCCGGTAATGAATTCTCTGGCAGCAGGGGATTGTGTGGAATGGGAAAGGGGGATTTTTCCATTCTGCACACCTACCACTCGCACATTCTCTCTCTCACACTCACTCACTCACTCTTTCTCTCTCGCACACTCACTTACTTCTCTCTGTCTTTGTCTGTCTACCTCTCTCTTTCTTACACACACGCGCACACACACACACACGCGCGCATACACACACATGCGCGCGCACACACACACACACACACGCACGCTATCCACAATACACAACATTTAGACCACCATACTCGAACTCTTCGCCCTGATGGGTGGCAGAGTTTTGGGGGGGCGAATGCGGCTGACGAATGGTGGACTGCAGGAAAACAATCAGAGGGGAGTGAGGGTCATCTGTCTGCGGCAAGATGAGTGGGGCCGGAGAGGCGCACTGTAAAACATGGCCCCATAAGCAGCTGTCCAACACCTAAAATTGGAATAGAGGCGAGGAGCACCTTTGAAGACTGTATCGGCGAGCCAACACAGGGCCGTAAGAAGGGTGGGGGGGGTGGGGGGGGGGGAGAAAGGAAAAAAAATCAATAGTGTCCACCCGAGGCTTGAATTGGGCCCTTGGTGTGGCTATGACTACCAGCACCTCCATCACCAGCTCCGCTGTGCTGGTGTCCCCGCCACCCCCCAACCACCCACGAGACGGAACGAGGCGCTTTCCAGACGAGGTGTTTTTCACATTTTACAATCAATCTGCGCTCCAGAAATGGGGAGGGAGGGAGGGAGGGAGCGGGCGGAGGAAGCGTCTGCCTGACTGCCTGTCGGTCGGTCGGTCGGTCGGTCGTGTCGCAGACCCATCTCGGCGCTTCTGAGATGTTGTTGGGAGTGTGGGCCCAGTCATCTGAGAACACGAACGCGGCTCGACTGGGCGGCTACGTGGAGCCCGACTTGTGGCCCGACCCGACCCGACCCGTGGAATATGAGACTGGTGCCGAGTGGCCCAGTTTTGTCTGTTTTCTGTTTTACTGTCTTCTACATTTTTTCTCATTTCCTGGAACAGTTATTTAACACCACTGAGGGTGTCCAGTGTCTTATTTACGGCTTTACAGTAGTTGTCATTTCATTTTTTTGTGCTCGGTAAAATATATTATATTGTCCGTGTAGCTCATGTTTTTGTGCTTGTAAAATGTATTATGTTGTCCGTGTAGCTCATGTTTTTGTGCTTGGTAAAATATGTTATATCATCCGTGTAGCTCATCTGGTTCCTGTTGTATTATCTCTGTAGCTCATTTGCCAGAGCAAGGTACGAGGGACAGCAGTGTCCCAGGGCCGGTACGCGCCCAAAATGATAAATGTATGTCACACAGGTACTGGTAGTGCCGTCTTATCAAATGCATCAATATAACACAATGCAACACAGACTCATATTTATATCTCTGCGTTTGTCTGAGAGAGAACAATGTGTACTAAATTACCACAGTGTCACTGTGCCCTTCTGACTGTTTGAACACAAACACTCCCCATATGTGGCTGTTTACAGTGTGTGAGTTCCTGTGGAATTTGAGGAAGTGTTTCCTAGGCGATCCCCGGCAGCCTGCTATTCTGGCCCGGAGTGTGTGGAATGGCGGCGGATTGTTTTGGGCTGGCCCGAGTGCCTCCCTGCTGCAACTGATCCCCAGTCAGCACACGGCTTTTGCAGTGTGTTACGCTGGCTTTTGCCTCGTATTTGCTGCTTAACTGCTCAGGGTAAAAAAGTGCAGCATGCACTGGCCAAAAAAAGATGAGTAGAAAGAGAGAGAGAGAGAGAGAGAGAGAGAGAGAGAGAGAGAGAGAGAGAAGGAAAAAGGCAGGTGATGCTGCAGTGCTGCATCAATGCAGAGGAGGGTAGCTTATTTTACAGCTTCCACACTCCCACATCCACCCTCTAAACACACACACACATGCAGAGCACACACACACATGCGCACACACACATATACATGCACAAACACACACACACACACACACACATGCACACATACAAACATGCACATGCACACACATGTGTGTGTGCGCACACACACACACGGTGTGTCTCTGGGGATGGGCAGATGCTTGTGTCGCTGCTGCTGCTGCTGGTCTCAACTGAGGGGTTTAAGCTCCCTCTCGCTCCCTCTCGCTCTCACAGCACTTTACATCTGTTTGTTTTCATTAATCCACTCCTGGCACTCTAATAGGCACTGTGTTCCTCGCATAGCCACTAAACCAATAAACTCTTCATGCATGGACACACAGGTGCAGGGTGTGCAGACATTAACACACACACATATGCTCACACATATGCACATGCATACGCATGCACACACACACACAGGCACAGGCACATGTACACACCACAGGCACATGTACACACACACACACACAAATGAGATAAATTTTACACACACAAATGAGATAAATTTTACACACACAAATGACATAAATTGTACACTGCTGCACTCATACATTCAAACATGAAATATATACTCATTTAACTTGGACACACACCAAACTCGCCACAAATAAGCAATAAAAATAAAATTGCCAATACTTTTACTAACTCACTAACACAAATTCAAATGTATTGTGAATTCTGTTGATGCAAAACATTGGTAGACTGCATCACTAAAACCCTGCGGTTGTGTTTCAACATAACACAGACCATGGGTGGGGCCGTGTTGTGATAGCTAGGCTAATTGGCAATTCGATATGAATTTAATGTCTGATAATTAGAACGAGGCGCCTTGTTTTACTCTACGCCGTATCCTGGCATGGAGGCTGTGCAGCTGGGGTGTCTAGTCTGGGATGTGGTGGAGGAGCTCACAGTGCTAATTTGCTGTGGATGCAGATATGATGTGACTTCTGCTTGGTTTAGCATATGATGGTGTAAGGCTGTCTGTTGTTGCTGTGGTGTTCCTTTGTGTTACGGTAGTGTGTTCGTAAGAGCAGTGCTGGTGGCAGTACCGTGTTCCATTAGTGTAATGCGTCTGTGCTGCTTTAAAACACACTGCCGGGTATGTAGCGAATCCTCAGAGGTGTTGTCAAGTCTGAGGCTGCGAGGAGGATGTGTGTTTGACAGAAGAGTCCGCTCATCTGGATCGCCTCATGCGTTCTTCGTGCTGCTTAGAAGAAAAATATATTGCTTTTGTGATGGAGAGGCGTTTGATGGAAGCTTGGAAGGTGTGCTAATTTAAGTGTGCCTGCTCAGTGAAAAGGACAAGGTTAAGGATGGTATTTTTCATGCATCAAGCATTTCAGTATGTAAACAAAGCAAATGAAATCACATATTTATTTGGGAAATGTGTTCATTCAAGCAGACGTACAGTGCACTTGAGTGTACACACATTAATCTGCACCCATGCTGGTAGACTGAATTATGTAATGCGGTGCCATGTTAGAGAAGAGGATTTGCAGCACCGTTACACTGCAGCAGCTCACTAGCACTGCAGGACTTACTGTCCTTTTAGCAGACGTGTGTTTGTGCGCTGAAAGGAGTAGAATTTTTATTTGGTTGTTTTATATTTTGCTGGTTTGTTTTTTACTCATCAGATGCAGTTTGGGGATATGAGAGATGAATATGTATTGATTAAATTAGTGTTTGTGTTTATTTCCAACACGGTTTGTTTATTTGCTGATTTTTTTGTTTGCTCATTCGTGCATTTATTTATTTTAGAATATGCCTACAAATCCTGTATTTCGTGTGTGTTTACTTAAATCCTTAGCGATTTTCTAGTGGGTGAGTGCAGATCGCCGGCGTGAGGCAGCAGTGGCTGCATCGCTCGGAGTGCAAGATGGACACAGTGCAGAGCCTGCTGCAGATCACAAGGTGTTTTATAGACTCCAGATCAGACTGATATGTGTGGATGAAAGAGATTGTGTGTGCAGAGAGAGAAAGCGAAAAAGAGAGTAAGACTCAGAGAGAGAGAGAGAGAGAGAGAGAGAGAGAGAGAGAGAGAGAGAGAGAGAGAGAGAGAGAGAGAGAGAGAGAGAGAGAGAGAGAGAGAGAGAGAGAGAGAGAGAGAGAGAGAGAGAGAGAGAGAGAGAGAGAGAGAGAGAGAGAGAGAGAGAGAGAGAGAGAGAGAGAGAGAGAGAGAGAGAGAGAGAGAAAAGCAGGTACAGACACAGCGATATAGAGGAAGGAAATGTATGTGGGAGATTCTGACAGTGAGCTTTTTAACAAATGTCTACTCACGTTTAGCAACTACAATTGTAAAGTGTTGTTAAAAACCTGATTCACTCTTGTAAATGGCTGAAAAAGTGATTCAACTTCAAAATATATTTATTTCCCCTATTTGTCTTTTTTTCTCTGTCCCCATCTATACAACAGAGGCACTAGTCACTAGACTCTCTCAGGTTCCTCTAATGGTGGGGAAACACAGAGGCGTGCCCCCGCAGTGTAAGCCCCCTCAATCCGTGTATGCGCCTGCATGAAACGTCTCAATAACGCACGCCTTTCCTTCTCAATAACGCACGCCTCTCCATCTCCAGCAGTCGGGGAAGCTAAGCCCGCGTCTCCCCGGGGAGCGTGTGTGGCGAATCTCTAAATGGCATCGCTTTGAAGATCATCCCATCCACATCACACCTCACAGCGATGCCAGAGAACACCGCATCCTATAGCCACACATTGTAGCAGGCAGCAAAATCATTTAGTCTAGTTATTCGCCCAGAGCTACCAATTCAAATTCATTTTGTTTATTGAACCAAAATTAAGTAGAGTTTTTAGAGATATTTCGACACGCAAATATATTTTGTGTTTATTGGATTAAAGCAAAACATTGATACAATCATTAGTCTTTAAACAAACAATTTGTGATGAAAGAAAAATATATTTTTGACTAATGTAAAAGCAGCCTTTAATTTATATGAGTGTGAATTGTGTGTAGAGAAGCCACCATTGGTGGGGTTTCTGCTGTAAATAAAGGGATTCTTGAGAGGGAAGCTGGAGTGGTCCTGCGATGTGACCCATTTCACTTCGAGGCATTTGGGCTGTTCAACCAGCAGGGGGCAGCCTACAGCTGTGTTAGACAGCACGCGCAGCGTTAATTAGTTCCCCCCTCCCTCACTTCTGCACTTAGACCGGCCATTTGGAATGCCATTTTCTTCATCACAGTATCATTGAGATCAGCAATTATGCTGAAGCAGTGGAATCTTTTTTGGGCAACCCCCCTCCTCTCTCTGCTCTTTTTCTGTCTCTCCTTCTCACTCTGCTCTCTTTCTCTCGCTGTCTGTCTTCTTCTCTGTCCTCCCTCCTCTTCCTCCCTCATCCTCCCTCCTCTTCCTCTCTCATCCTCCCTCGTTCATTTTTTATGTAAGCATCTTCCCCTTGAAGTGAACTCCTTATGGATGCTTCAGTTGGTGCAGTTAGACAGGAGATTATTAAAAGAAGACACTATTGAAGACTACCAGCATTCCAAGTGTTTCTAAGAGAGAGAGAGAGAGAGAGAGAGAGTGAGAGGGAGACAGAGGGAGAGAGGGAGGGAGAGAGGGAGGAAGACAGAGAGAGGGAGAGACCGTCTCCCCAGACTACCTCTTTACCTGTCGTTACATGATCCATACATGGCTTTACCGCCAGAGAAGGTGAGCTTTACATGTCTGGTCCCGACGTGAATGCATATTAAATTACCAGGA
This sequence comes from Coilia nasus, assembly GCA_027475355.1. Classification (NCBI taxonomy): domain Eukaryota; kingdom Metazoa; phylum Chordata; class Actinopteri; order Clupeiformes; family Engraulidae; genus Coilia; species Coilia nasus. The sequence goes on along the minus strand of CM050216.1, from coordinate 36,924,052 downwards.
GTGAAACTCGCCTGCATCTGCATATTTTGCCTTGGCGGCTTTGCTGGAGAGCAGCCGGGCGAATACATTAAAATAGGAAAATATTAAAAATATTGATTTATCATTTATAAATCTGAGTTGATGTATTGATGGCAAAACTGGGCGGCGTCCAGGTCACAATAAGTCTTTGGGGCGCAGGCAGCAACAGCGATGAGATCATGGCGGCATAATTAACATAGTCGATTCATTTTGGAGCGCCACGCCGACTACACAAGCGGAATCCCCAAGTTCAACCCAGTCCTCATGTCATGGCCGCTGTTGTCAGCTTAGCATTTGTTAGCGTAGCATTTGTTGAACTGTTTGTGTCTGCAAAAAAAGGGGGAATGATCCGTGCTGTCACTGTGAAACTTCCCGCGTGCAGACGAGTACGGACGTGATGCGAGGCGAGGTTCTTACACTGCTGTAGGCTGCCGTCAAAAAAAAAAGAAAAAAGAAAATACGCTAGTCAGGCAAAAATGTGACACTGCATTATATTCCACCCAGAAACGCTGAAGGGCCGGAATTGCGCGGTTTTATCACTAGTAATGACCTTGTTTCTCCTGCTGAGTTTGGAAATGACACATACGAGACTCGGAAGAGATATTTCACTGTATTAGCAAAAGCCCTCGTAAAAAGCCGGGCCTGTACATGCCTTGATGAATTTTATAATTTAATTGTGTATCCAGGCTCCATGCTGCTCGTGGGGAGCGGTGGAAGCAGGCCTTGAAGGGATACGCTTCCGCGTGAGGGAATATGACGATGGGAAGTTTGCATCAGCATTCCCAGTCGCTTTTCAAAAACACACGTGGCATTCGCTCCAGGGCTGGAGAATTTGCTTCACATTACTCATCACCTCCCTTCTCTTGCTTGCGCATCAGCACGTAAAAGAGCAGAATTGTTTGAAAGTAGCATGACTTTGACCTCTGCGGATGCCGTGATTAAACTTGGGGTGAGCATATCTGGCTGTGGCGGCGGTTGATGTCCTCGGTCTATATTTCAAAGGGAAAAACTGCTGCTTGCACACTTTTTTTGCGACAGGAAGATGGGAACCACTGGGATTGAAAAGAACAAATTTATGAGTGGCTGTAGAATGTTCCACAAGAAAAATTTCAATAAGCAATCTTTGTTGGGCCTCCTGAAGTGAAATTGAAACAGACGTTTAGGGAATTTATCACAGGTAATGTACTGTACCAGTAATGGTGTCATTGAGCTGTGTTGTGTGTGCTATATGCATGTGTGTGTGTGTGTGTGTGAGTGTGCGCGCACATGCATTTTATAATTAAGAAATTGCATACCATGGATCCAGCCTCTGCCCATTGATTTGTGGGATTTGCCAGGGCCGCTGATATAATTATAGTGTGGCTCTAATTTGTATAGACATTTCCCCAGCTAATCCTTTTGTTCCCTGTTTATTTGCATTTCCACCACATGTGCCTTAATATGCTAAATTGGTGGCCTTTTCTAGGTTTCCATTTAAGTTAATTTGCGTTTATTAACGGCAACGTTCAGTGAAGAAATAACTACATTTTCTGCAGGAGCAATTACAATTAATGTTTGTGCCAATTATTAATGTGAAATTGATCCAGAGGCTGTGCACAAAAGTAAATAAAAACTTTCTGTGTTATTATTAGCAAAAACAGCCACACACACACACATACACACACACACACAGAAACAGAGTAGGAAATGATCTCTCGCGGATAATGAATGTACCAGTTTTTTTTTTTTGCCTCCAACCCCTAACATTTGCTTCCTTTTGAAGATTAGACTGGTAATTATTCTATCAACATGACAAATGAAAAATATTCCCCAATCTTCCTTCTATTCAATTAATCTGCTCTTTTATTTCCTGTCAGTCTGTTTGTAAGCGTGAGCAGTAGCCAACCATGCAGTAAATTCATTGGTGTTCCTCTCTGGTTTACGACTGAACATTATGTAAATGTTCGTTTTTGAATAATTTAAGCTGCCGAGTCATTTGCATAGACTTGCAGCATTGGAAGCCATTTGTAGCGGCGGGCCGGGCGGGTGGGCCGAGAGGTTGAGTGATATGTCACCTGAGTGCTCGTGACCTTTGCCGTCCGGCTGGAAATCATGCCGCCCAGGGGTGGCGTGGGGTTGATGGCGGGAGGGGCGACACAAATCATACCACCCCTCAGTCAACAAACGGGGGTGTAAATGGTCTCCCTGCGCAGGTTAAAGACATTTACACCACGGTGCCGCATTATCTTTGTGTGTGCAGTGCAACAAAGCGCCGCTAAAAAACCTACAGGTCATTAAAACGGGCAGAGAGCTGCTGTCTGCCACGCACTTTGGGGTTTGTTTTTACAAGGGTGTCACTGAGATTCACGAGGGATTGGTTTCCTTCTAAGGTCTGCCAAACACCAGCTAGCAAGGACAATGAGGACTGGTCTGGCTTAGCATCTGCTAAGTCTTCCAGACTCAAATCCCCAGAATGCTCCGGCTCGTCCACACACTCGCTCCCTTCGGCTGCCCCTGTGTGCTGGTTTCTCTTCAGTTTCCATCCGTCAGCCTCAAGCTCTGGCTCAAATACTGTATACCTGAGAGCACTATGTCCAATATTAAATTAGCATTTCATTTAGCAGTTGTTGGTTGAGATGCTAGCACTGACAGCACAAATATTGATTGAGTATTGAGTCCTCCTTCCAAAGGCACCAGGTATGCAGCATGGCTGGGGTATTAAAGCACCAACCTCACCAACCCTGCTCCTGCTACCACTCCTGCTCCCACTCCTGCTCCTGCTCCGGCTTCATTCCTGTGCAGCCGTGCTATGCAAGCACTTGTACTTCAGCAGGACAAAAGGAAAGCTAGCGGGGTCCTCCCCTCACCTAATTTACTGCGCCTCGGAACCACAGCAGATGGCTCTCAGTAAATAGCTGAGCGTTTCCTTCTAGACGTGGCTTATTGCACACAGGCCTAGCTCATTGGGCATAACCAGCTCAGGGAGATTACTAAATGAGTACACCGCTGTTTTTTTCCCCTCTGTATTTGCCCGGTTCCCTCACCCAACCCCCAACAACCCCCCCACTCCAAACCCCCCCCCCAACATATCAGGGCCACTTCAACCCCTTCCATTTAATCCCGCTCCTAACAGAGAACATTACCTTTTTATGTTTCACTGTTAAACTGTATAAAATAGCCCTACGGCTACATCCGATCACACTCACCATGATAAGAGCTAACGGAGTGTATCAATTGCTCGTGAGCTCCTATTCTCCACCAAATAAGGGGAGGCAGCGGGATGTGGATTCTGAAGCCGCCAGCACTTTCGTAAATGAAGATGCAGTCTCCCTGCGCCTCTAATCAATTACCAGATATTTTCTCCTCTTTACGGCATCTGGGTTGCCATTTAAGCTCTGCGGCGGACAGGTTTGCAGCAGGGCTATTGTGGGGAGCAGATTCTATAGCCATCCACTTTCAGCGGCGAGCGAGGCCGGTAATAGACGGGCATGATCTGCCCGCATAAAATAGTGCTGCACCGGGAACACGGCTCGTTTCCCCCCCCCCCCCCCCCTTTACTTCGTGGTAAAGATGTTGTGCTTTTCAGTGGTAGCGCTCTTATAAGAATGCACAAATACACACACCACACACACACACACACGGCTGTACATACAGGCATTTTTTGCATGTAGAAGCAAAATAAAAGTCAGACTCGCATGAAAGGGGAAAAGGAGGCCATGTTGAAATCCTGTTGTGCTTGAGGGCTGGCTGATGGGCTCTGGCGGTTGCATGTTAGGGTTGCATGATGGGAGATTGGCCAGAGTGAGGGTCCATGATGGGAGATTGACCGGTCTCTTTTAGAGAAGGTCATGGGTCTGACATCACGTCTGAAGCATCAATGTCATTTTCTACCACTTTATTTAGCAAAGCGAGCCACTAAATTGGCCGCTAATCCGGCAAACAGACTATGCAGGAACTGTTCGGTCAAACCGGCTCCCTTGTTGGACCGGGATATCGCTCTCATCAGTCGTGAAATTGTACCTACAGCTCGGTCCATTAATGGGAATTGATTGGTGTTTGCCTGGAGAAGATGGAGGGCTAGCCTCACCTGTTCTGCGATCTTATCGGCCATGAAATGAAAAACTCCAGTCATCCTCGAATTAAAGGCAGCATCTGATTTTTTCCCCCTCTCCACTCCACTCCACTCACACAGAAATTAAACTTCAAAGGCTCCCATGTTTGGCCAGCCTTAAGTCAGGGGAACAAAGGGGGCAAATCAGAGGCGATCCGTTTTGTGGGGAGTGTTGAATTGTGTATGATGTGGTGGATTTTGAAAAAAAAGAAAGAAAAAAAATCAAAGAAAGATGCTATGCTTGCTCTTTCAAGTGCGATGTAAGTTCACCAGTTGTGTTTGTATACCTGACTAACTTGGCTCCAAGTCCCTGGCAAGCGGTGAACCCACAGGCACAGGCACTGTTATGGTGCCCTCTCGCTTGGCTAGCGAGTTTAGCGCTCCTCCTCCACACTCCTCCATGTAAGCCCGGCCACACTGGAGCCATTTGAAAGGGACTGTCATAGGCCAAGCACTCTGGTCCTCCTCTGTAAGTCTCCAGCAGAGCGCCTTGATAGGTCTCCCCCCCCCCCCCCCCCCACCGTCGTCGGGCCGTTGCTTATGCTGACTTCCTGCTCCGCGCCCCTCTCCTCTCCCCGAGGAGAGAACAGCCCTCCCAGTGCTTGTTACCAATTCAGCTGCCCACATGTTCTCAGCCTGGTCGCTTGATATGAACTAGCCTTTGAAAGCGAGGCAGGGGGGGAGAGGGGGAAAAAAGCGGGAGATATTAGTATGTATGAAGTGCGTAAATGAAGACATGGTGGCGAGTGCATATTGCGAACGTAAGGGAGTTTGGAAGGGATTTCTCCACGCTCCAGTCCACTTCAGCCGCATATTGTGCCCTCATCAATAAATTACATATTAATGCTTTCTTCTTCTATGCTAATCCTGAGCAGGAAGCCACAGTCTCAATCCAGAGGTGCTGGAAACCACTCTAGACGTTGGGCACGCATGAAAACAAACGGAAATAGGATCTCGGAAGTGTTAGAGAAAGCTGTGATTCTTTACATAAAAAGTAATTTTACAATTTGGACTCTTTTCTGTCCACTCTTTCACAAATAAAGTTGTTGTTCTGTGGAGAAAAAAAACTGCAGATGCCCATCTTTAGTACACTGTGAAAAGCCCTCTTTGCATGCGAAAGTATTTAAGATTATTTATTTAAACAGGTGCAATAAAATAATTGTCACATTGCTACAAGTATTTCATACCATAACCATATGTTCTACAGTTACTGAGCGGCAGGAGTCACAGGCGAGCTTTCCCAAAGCAGACAGATCGGTATGATCGGACAGATCGGTGTGCCAAATGCTTCTTGCATCCTTTTAAATGTGATTGTTGCTGCTGCCTTCAAATATTAATATCAGGCAATGGTCTGCACATCCAGCATTCCCTCTGTTTCTGCTCCTCCCTCCACTCTGTGGCGCGTTTCACTGAGAGATATATTAATGTGGCAGTTTAATTAGACAGGCCTACAGAGCTATTGATTATTCACTAGCCTGGGGTAAAGTTTTCCTTTTCCTCGTAGTCATTCATCGATCTCCTGCAAGGCAAGATTGACAGTCACAGGCTCTGAATATCAAGTGGCCCACAATTCTATAAGCCAGACAGTTCTACATTCTCTCATCAGACTGGTTCATTCTCTCTGAATTCTGTAGGTTTTAGTTTTATAAACTTCACTTTATGACATTCATTGGCGTAAATGTACTGGTCTACAAAGGCAAAAGACTCACCAGAATGTAAAAGTGAGAACAATTACTTTTAAACTCCTTGCTTGTGTTTTCAGCATTATGACAAAGACAACATCTTATTTTTCCTAAATAAAAAACAACAAAATTGACTCAAGATATTTGGCCACATGATGAAATTGATGCTTGTTGTTCCACAAATGTCAGTAACTAATTTTATATTTTCCAGTACCTTAAATTTGAAAGGGGTGACGCAAAACATTCTGTCTTGATTTAAGGTATGCTTGTGGTTAAAAATTGCTGTTAAAAATCCTTGTATTTCTGTAGGTCTGTTTTCGGCTGAAAACCCTTAGTCCTGAATGCCCTCTTCAAAATCATCATGGAAAAAACACACACATTTTGTACTACTGACCTCCAAGTATGTAGTGACAATTTACAAAACACATGTGTATTAACCTAGCATTAGTTTGTTCATGCTACACATGTCTGGCCATTAGGGTCATTTCTGACACCATGCATATTGGTGACATGTACAACTCACAACTTCAAGGACAACAACTAAAGAAGAAATAGTGTGATCTGCCCAATAAATATTGTGCAGTCATTGATTGTATGTAAATTGTGTGATCCTTTGTTTGTTTAAAAGCAAAGGAAAATTAACTGAGCTATTTTTTTTCTGGCGAACCAAAATATGAAAGTATCTAGATCTTGCAGCAATCTCCAAAAATTATAAGAGCCACATGCTGCGTTATGTTTCTGCACAGAGAGATTAAGATGCTAATCAGCCCTGCACACTGGCCATAAACACAAATGCTGGATATGTGTGATCCATTTGTTTGTACAACATTGTTGTTCATTAAGGCACAGTGCATGCTCTCAATACATCTCACGCTGTTCCTATTGAAGCAAAGCCGCCGCAGCTAACAGGCCACCCAGGCGAGAGGCTAATTGTATGTTTTGGAGATTTATCACCACTGCGAGTGCTCTCCCTGGACTCTTGGGGAGCCAAATGTTAAAGGAAGAAAGGAAAGTATTTGTAGAAAGTAGATACTTAATTGTGATTCAGAACTGACCTTTTGAGTATCACCGCTAGAATTCTTCACATTGTTTTGGTTTTGTTAGCCGTTCCACCTTCCAGTAGCTATTCTGTGTAGCTCCGCTATGAAGCAGAGGTTAACCTTGGGTATGGTCTCAGATGCGGCATTCAGCGATGAACTGTCAATTTTTCCCTCTAAATCCAATTTCACTTATTCCTGTGACCCTGAACTGTAAAATAATGACAATTCACAGAAGTCAAAGCTTTGGTTGGGTGTTTCTTTTTCCCCAGGTATGTCCAGGCAACCTGAAAATGTTGAAGATTAATAAGTGATTAAATTAGTGTTGCTAACCTTTACCTCACCTTGGGAAAAGGCTCACCATATTTTGTATTCATGCAAATTTGTCACTGGATTGCTTTGCAAGACCGGTACTATAGGAAAATATAAATGAAATTTTAATTAAATGAAAAGTCTGAACGTTTTACATTCCAATGGTCATTCACCCTGTCTCTTCCCATCAGTGTCTGATAGTCTCAGGCCGTCCATCTCGGCAAATGTGTCTTTCACGCATGCCCCGTCCTCTCTAGGAAGAGAAACTTAAAGTATTAGTTTAGTAGTAGTTTAAAGTATTTATGTTCCCTCCCCAATAGATGCCTGTGTGGCTACAAGCAGGTTTAAAATCCCCCCTCCCCTTGCTACAGGCATATCCATCAAATGATGTCTGCCAATCGTTGAGCATTTTTATGTCGAGGTTTTTACGTCCCTTTGTGGCATGGGTGCAGGGGGGATTAATACATGTTTTACGCCACACATGAATCAGGGCGAGTGTTGTGCATTTTTGACTTCTGCTCATCTTCGTAATATAACATCACATAGGAGGTGTCTTCTGCTTTATTGCCTGCTGGTCTCGGTGGTATGGTGAAGCCGCTGGTGGATCACCAATGCAGCCTGCTGGTCTCAGCTGAAGTGCTGCAGCACACTGTAGAATTCACACACACACACGCACACACACACACACACTTCACGCTGATACACACACACACTACACACATGCACATGTATACAAACTACTCTTTTTACATGCTACACGATGGGTGCAGTACATGCTACAATCTATGGGAGAAAAAGGAAATGGTAGTGCATGTCAGCAACTATTCACCTAACAAAGGTATTTTTCAGGAATAAGAATTTTGTCTTAGGTTATGATAATGCATTCACCCACGCAGAGACGGCAGAGGCAGGGGGATAGCAATTTTATGCCTTTGAGCAACACATATGCAGGTGGAAGCGAAGGTCAGAGGAACATAACTTGAGGCTATGACACAAGTATTAAAGGTTTATGGTATTTTTCTCCATAGCTTGCTCGATTTCCATGACTGCTAGCTCTTTAGCCATAAGCGGCTCTGAAAGGTCAAGCTAACAAGCGTGAAATGTAATGTCCGCCTGTGAAGGGGACTGATGAGAGCCCAGACACCCCTGAACCCCGCGCTGGACGACTGGAGAGGCAGCGTGCATGATGGGTAGAATCAGATTTAAAGTTTATCACATGAGCCAAATAGGCAGGGAGAGAGGGAGAGAGGGATAGAGAGAGAGGGGGAGAGAGGGAGAAAGTCAGGAAGCAGAAACAGAGGGACAGATGGCGGAAATAGAATAGGTACAAATGGCTAAAGTTTATCACGAGCCAAATAGGCAGCAAGAGAGAATGAATGAGCAAGTGAGAGAGAGAGAGAGACAGAGAGAGAGGAAGAGATGCAGGGAAAAGAAACAGATGGGCAGATGGCAGAAATAGAATAGGTAGAAATGGCAGGAGAAGAGACAGAGATTAAGAAACAGAGAGATGGAGAAACAGATAGAGATGGAATTAAGGGTAGAGCGAGAGAGAGAGAGAGAGAGAGACAGAAGAAGGGCTGAAAAAGCCGAAGATGGAGAAATGAGCGACATGGGTGGAGGAAGAGGAGGAGAGGAGGACAGGAAGATGAAGAGTGACTGTGATGGATGGATGAAGAGACCGAAAGAGAGAGAATGATGGAAGGAGAAATCGCAAGATTGAGACAGTCTCACAGACAGAGAAAGAGAGAGAACAGAGAGGAAAGAGGGAAAAAAATGAAAAGAAAGAAAGACAGACAGGTTCTGGGGCCAGACAGAAAGAGCAAAGTGAGGGAGCAAGAGAGAGAGAGAGAGAGAGAGAGAGAGAGAGAGAGAGAGATGGACAGAGGGAGCAAGTAAGAGAGGGAGGGAAAGAGAGAGAGCTGAAGTTCGAGCTCAGTTCCGGATGCTTCTCCCCACCTGCCTCTGACTCCCCGACCCCTTTGAGCCAGTCCACAACCAGCTAACCCCCCAAGCCCCCAACCCCCCCCCCCCCCCAAGCCAGCTACCCCCCGTACCCCAACCCACACACACACACACCCCCTTGTCTCCTGGGCCCGACCCCCAGTGCCCCAAAGCCAGCTACCCCCCGTAACAAACCCCCCCACCCCACACACACACACACACCCCCGTGTCTCCTGGGCCCAGCCTCGTGCTTAGCGGGCGCCTCTCGCCAGTGCCCGCGGCGGCAGCATAATTGGCATCTGTCTGGCATGCAGCCGTGTCCAGTGGCGAGCAAAGGAGCCACTGACGGACACGCTGGCATTTGTGTAAAGATCAGAGGTGAGACATGCTGTCACGGGGAGCAATCTCCAGCCAGCCGGCCGGGGGGGGGGGGAGCCAGGTCGCCTGCCAAAATGCTCGCCCCCATTTATTAGGCCAGCTCAGTCACCGCCGGTCACCCCCCCCCCCCACCCCCCAATCTCTAACCCCCCCGCCTCGTTTGTGTGCCAGGCCTGCTCACACTCCCACCCCCACACACACTCCTGTCCCTGTTTCGTGTCACTTTGTGGTTATTTTCATGCTGTTGCATCCGAGGTGCATCACATCTGTGGCAGCGAGCCCCCGACTGACGGACGAAACGGACGGCACGCTGGCTGAGGGAACTCCGCACTTGGCACTTTGACACATTCATTTCATTTAACTGTTTTTGTTTCCCAATTAATTCCCTTTCTCCTATTTGTGTGTGTGTGTGTGCTGTTGGAGCTTACCATTACGCTTTCGATGTGGGTTTTTAGGTCCAGCTGTTGAAAATGAATATGGGTGGACTGGTTTTGCTGGTGGTAATTTGGGGGGGCTGTGCGTCCTGAGCGAGCCGGTGGTAATTTAGGGGGGCCGTGCGTCCTGAGCGAGCTGGTGGTAATTTAGGGGGGCCCTGCGTCTGAGCGAGCCAGTGGTAATTTAGGGGGGCCCTGCGTTTGAGCGAGCCGGTGGTAATTTGGGGGGGCCCTGCCTCTGAGTGAGCCGCTGGTAAGTGGGTGCTCCATATTTCTCGTCAGGCAGCCAGGCGCGCGTGGCTTTGCTCATTAGCAGTGGATATAACGAGCGTTTGACTTGGACTTTGACGCCGGCGTGGCAGCGCGCGGATCCTGGAGCAAGTGGAGCGCATCCAGAGCTCACCTTTGTGTTGGCGCTCTGCTCCACTGACCTTTTAAAATTCACACCGCACCTCATGCGCGCTAATTGCCACGGAGAAAGCAAATATTCTCATTACGTGTATATGTGGCATGTCATCACCAGGTTCAGTTTGATATCCAAGTGATCTTGCGTTTTTTTTTTTTTTTTATACTCCACATGATTTGATGTTAATTGCTGTCATGATTTTTTTCTGGGGAAAGGAGAAGCTCATCTCTCCATAGCGGCTGTCACAGCTGAATTGTGGGAAGCAAAGCAGAGCTTATGTGGGGAAGTAGGCTGCTTTCAGACAGGCTACCCAGAATGCCATGCGGTTTCATGTTGTCATTCTCGTCAGTGTCATGCCTGGAGTGAGTCTCAGGGAGAAAGACACCTCTCCATCTCGGCTGCAGCCAGACACAGCGAGCACCCACTGTCCTTGGCTCTTTCCCACAAATAGCATGCTTCAAATGTGCCTCCGCTTTCAATTACCTCAAGATGTCTCCCATGAAGTTTCAGCGCGTAGGCCACAGGTTGACATTTTCAGTTCGTGGAGCTTGATTTCCTCTGGAGATGTCGTTTTCATGGGATATAGTGACTGTCAAGGCAAAGCACTTTCTCTCTCCGGTTCAGGATTTTAGTCACTGGCCTTCAGTTTCACTTTATTTAGGTGAGGCTGAAGCTGAATCACTTTATTTTGCCACTCAAACAGCATATTGCGTAACTTAAAAATCTCCAACTTGATTTTTTTCGCACTTTATTTTTGCGAGTATGGGCAACTTTTCGACAGCATCATTAAGTGAAGGTTTCCCCCGCCTAACGTGTGTAAGGTATGCCCTCCCCAAGGAAGGGGAAATCAACAGTTAGGACATGAACAGACCTACGGTCTACCCACCTTTCAAGTGTGTGAAAGTCACCTCCCATGTCAGATGTGCTTCCTGTCGTGGGATATGAGGAAGACAGGTGGTCTTTTGTTTGAAGGTATGGCTTCCTTCGCGCTATCAGTATGTTGGAGCTGATTGCCATCCAAACCTTTGGGGAGTTCTTGAGCGATATTTTTACCTGCCTGTCCTTGACTGCGTTCCACTATCAGATGCTCCGCTCTGCACCACAGTGTTGATGGGAGCTTCATTGATAGCGTGTTTTTTTTGTCTTCTGGTTTCCCCTTCAAAGAAAGCTGTTCTCCTCCATTTGCTGTATGGTATCAAACATGTCCTCCTCCATTTGCTGTATGGTATCAAACATGTTTCCGTAACATTGGAAAGGTGTTTTGCTGTGACAATGACTGTACGTGATTTTTTTAAGCCACAGGGTATACACTACATCAGGCTTTAATTTCCATAGCCATTGAGAAATCTTAGCATGGTGCCATGAAGATGTAGCACCTCTGGCTCCAGTCTGTGCTGCCTTCGCAAGACCATTTTATCACCCATAAAATTAGCGCTACATCAATAGTCTCTCCTGAGCCCTATTTATAGTACTGGAAAATCATCACATATATGACTTGTCCATTTTCACCAACCTCAGCAGTAAAAGCTGAATCATGCGGTGTGTTAGCAAATTGGGAATGAGGCATAACTGTGGACAGGCCTCAAATGAGTGGTTATTGGAAGCCAAGTTTGCAAAGAACTGCAAGATATATTATGCATTAGCAAAAAGCAAAACATTTGCTAAATTAGTTTTCAGGAAAATGATTTTGTTGTGTAGCTCACTCTGCATGTGAGTCATATTAATGAAGGGGCTAAAACCCAAAAAATGTATGTCTGCATCGCTCCCCTGGACGACTAGACCACTACGTGCAGTCAGGCCCTTGCATACCCCCGCACTTACATCACAGTGTTTAAAAGAATGACAAAAAGCACATCATTCAAATTTAGAAAACTGAAATATGGTGATCTTGTGGTTTGGATGAAAATAGGAAGTAAATGAGCAACACACACACATGCACAGGCAAACACACACATACACATACACACACACACACACACACACACACACACACACATACACGTGCGAAAAACACACGCACAGACGCACACACACACACACACGAAAAACACATGCACAGACACACACACATACACACACACAGGCCCGATTAGAATACTCTGGGCCCCCTATCATGGTGGGGTTAATAAATACATGTATTAAAGGAGAAAGAGAGAGAGCACTCTGAGAAGCAAGATTACCTTGATCCTGACTCGAGATGGATAGTCATTGTTTGTTTGTTTATTTATTTATTTACGGGAGAATGCAACCTTTGAGTGACAGCTGAGAGACCCGGTGTCAAGCCGGAATCATGATGTGCCTCTTGCCTGGAACTCTGGGTGGAGACTGCATCCCTAATGCAGAAAGATGAAGAAAGGCCCAATCCCCTCCGTACCCATCCCTGGTAGGGATTAGGCTCTCGAAAGACGTGCCAATAACCCTGTCAGAGAACAAAGGAGGCCCTGCCATGCCACCGCTCCCCTTCAGTAAAACGCAAAATGCTGACGCTACCTTTTGAACAGGAGGAGAAATTTCAGTGTACAGTGTGCAGCAAGATCTGCAAAAAAAAAAACATTGTTTCCCAACTCTGTTTTAATAAGGCCAAACTAATTAAAAACTTTAATTTGGTTTCCGTTTGGTTTGTGTGTGTTCCTGAGGTAATATGGCCAAGAATTCACTGTGTACTGCACCCAGAGAAGGCTCTGATTCAGATGCTTCAGTGGGTGTTTGCTAACATTAAGGAGATGGTGGCAACCAGAGTGTACTGATAAACCTGTGCTTGAAACCTACACGTCATATATATGTTTAAGAATTCATCGAACTCTGCATGTTGAGAACTGGGACACTAGCTTTCAAAGTTTAATTACTTATACAAATTTATACATGTGATTTTTGCATGGAGGGCGGTATTATAATATGTTTTTTTGGAAGTCTCATTAATACTACATGGGCCCAGAAGCAGCGCTGAAATATCTCTGAGGATGTATATTAGCTCTGTGAGATTAATACCGCTTTAGTGTTTCCTGAATTTATTTGGCATAATCATATTGCAGAGCAGGAAGTGCCGACTTAAGCACACTGCATAGCTACATATTTCAAACTTTCGCCAAACGATGAGTGATGGTGCCATGTAAATTTGAGGGAATATTTTTCGTAATATGTTACTTGTTGTAACTCAGGGGCAGCTAATCTGTTTTCTGCCTTGCTTTAAATCATTTAGATGGCTATTGAAACCTTCATAATTGGATTCGGGTTTATTGCGACGGAATGAGCATGCATCGTCGCAGCCAGCTAATATGAACTTTATAGCGCTGTTTTTAGGACCAATGTGAATGAACTTTATAGCGCTGTTTTTAGGACCAATGTGAAAAATGCGACAAACGCATGCCTTTGAACCGAGTCACCTTCCTCGCTGTGAGGATGACAGAAGATTCACCCGGCATACTGAATATAACAGGAACAGAGATGTAAAATCAGCCCTTTTTTGTGCACGTGCTTCCAATTACGCCACCGGAGCTTACGTATTCCGTGTGTGCTTGCAAAATGGAAATATTTCGGAGGCTCAGGTGTAGCCGCCTCTCTTCCTCTTCCCCAGCTCCCATAGGAGGGCATCCTCAGGAATTCCATCGCTCCGGAAATAATTCATTCTGGTACTTTTACGGAATTCCAGAGGAATTATGCAGCGGATTCCTTGATATTTGACACCGTAATATATTTGTCTGTCACTCCTGCGGCTTTCCCCTGTGTGAGCTGATGAATGTATGGTGGCCGTGCGGTGCGCGTGTTTGGCAATCCCTCACGCGGCGGAGAGAGGAGGCCTGCCGGCGTATGGCCTCTCCGCCTCAGCCTCTCCACCACTGCGGCCTCTCTGCGCTTCCAGCCCGTCTTCAGGCCTGTTCTATTTCTTTTTTTTTGGTGGTGGTGGGGGGGAAGCTCTTGTGTGATCCATCTGTCTCTGTCTGTAACCATGCATCCCAGCCCCTCTCTGGGGCTTTGCGTCCTCCATCCTCAGAATAAACATAATATCCCTCAGAAACCCATTAGAATAGCTCCACGTAGCACCTTTATTTAGAATCTTATTAATTAACATGCACATTGTGAGGGTTTTGGAGGGCTAACCTGCTTTCTCACTGTAAAGCCAGCTTTCTCTGCTCAGAGCCTGCTCCCACAGCTCGATTTAGCTCCCCCTTTAAATAAGGTCAGAGTCCAGGAGGTAAATAGTAGTAATCCTGAGTTAGCACTGAGACACTCTTCTCTCTATTCTGTTATGGAGTGTGCGGTGCTCAGAGTAGAACAGCTGAGCTGCAGGAGAGTTTGAATCTAATTACGCCCAACAGCGTGTATTCTAAAGGACAGGTAGCTCTTTTTCATTAACTGAGGCCAGACAGCAGATACATCATGCCTCCCCGGATGCAGCGAGGAGCCCGTACATAACGTGTTGGTGATTCACCTGTAAGGGGTAACTGGTGGGTGATGAATTGTAGAATTTGGTGCAAATGTCACGTGAGAGACCTGCAAGCGCACAAATTGGATCTCGCTGTGACCAAACACACAAGCTGCAGTCGAAAACGAGGCTCTTAAACGGATGTACCGCTTTAAAAACTCCCCCTAGTACCTGTGTGATATTGTAATTTTCTTTCATAATGGAAAAAACAAATTCTGCAATTACTTGCCCATATAATTATTTATTATTCTGTTTTTTTTAAATGAAACAAAGCATTACCACAAAATTAGCTAAAGTTGTAGGAAGAATAGCAGAATATGCTAAACCAAGTAATGGAATTAGAAAGGTCATTTGTCGGGATCTACTTATTAAAACTGCATGTGGAAGAATTAGCTCTCTCTGAGGGAAAAAGAGCAAACTAATGAGGCGGTTGTCCTTAATCTCACTCCCAGCGATGGCAAAGAACAAACATCTGTGTGGTGAATATGTTTGAAAGCGGTGCTCTCATATATGACAGATTGGCTACCTGGCAGAGGAAGCGGTGCATCAGTGGATGGAGAGACGTGTACACTGATCTACCTGGCAGAGGAAGCGGTGCATCAGTGGATGGAGAGACGTGTACACTGATCTACCTGGCAGAGGAAGCGGTGCATCAGTGGATGGAGAGACGTGTACACTGATCTACCTGGCAGAGGAAGCGGTGCATCAGTGAATGGAGAGACGTGTACACTGACCTCCCTCCATACTACAGTTCACCTTTCACAGTCCCGCTGTATCGCAGAATTTTTTCCATTAATATATGCATGCTAAAGAAAAGTTCGTCACAACAGTATTATAATTTATGAGAACTATACATATATATTGATTCAAATGCAGTAATAATTCAATAATACATACCTGTATACTGTAGTAGATGTATTAAAACAGTGCCTGGGTGGGGTATTTTAAGGCTTAAACTCTAAAATAAAATGTTTTCTATATGATCTGCTATATGGCGTATTTTCACCTATTGCAGGGGGTTCTGGAATGTAACTACCGCGATATACGGGGATCACTGTATTTGACATATGTCACAGAGATAACAGGTTGAGAGCAATATGCTCCACTGTTTCTGTATTGCACTCCTACTCTACACAGAAAATTAGAATGTTTTTTCCCCAGTCTAAAAGCCTCCTTCTCAGTGACAAGATGACATAAAATCTATACATTTTGAATCCAATACCTCACAAGGGGTACCTTGTTGTAGGTCAGATTTAACAACCATTTTGGGGTAAGTTTAAAACACTTAAATGCCAATTTCTCTTGTTTGCACACAGCAAACGACATGTATCGGAGCAGCAGCTAGCGTTCAGGAAGGAGAGGCCATAAGGTCTGTAAACAAAGCCTCAGCTATCTTCAGCAGTCTTCACACCTATTTTAAACCAAACATTACGCCAAGTCTGAGGGCTCTGGGGCTAAACTTAAAGGCCATGCTGTTTTTTATTTTATTTTATTTTTAGGAGTGTGAGTGGACAAGCATTTTCTACGTACGGTGAAGCTGAGCAGATTATGCCAAGTCAAAGTGAGAAACTTGGAAAGTCTATGTTTTAATGAAAAACGAAATGTGTCTGGTTGTAGCCAATGTGCTTATATTGCCAAGTGTATGGACTAAAGTCAAGCAATTTTTCCTAATTTTAGCAAAGGGCAGTAAAAATGTATGTGAAAGGTACTAGCTATTTGTGAGACATTCGCAGCAAGTAATCATAAAAATCAGAGATTATGGAAAATTAAAATACTGGTTTCAGCCAGAAAATTTGCATTTTAAAGCTCAATTTATAGCCAAAAAAATCAGTTTCAGTTTTAATTTAGTGTTTTGCCTGTGGCCTTTAGAGGCAATGCTTTAGAGTCCTTTAGAGGCAATGCTTTAGAGTACTTTAGAGGCAGTGCTTTAGAGTACTTTAGAGGCAATGCTTTAGAGTACTTTAGAAGCAATGCTTTAGAGTACTTTAGAAGCAATGCTTTAGAGTACTTTAGAGGCAATGCTTTAGAGTACTTTACAGGCAATGCTTTAGAGTACTTTAGAGGCAGTGCTTTAGAGTACTTTAGAGGCAATGCTTTAGAGTACTCTAGAGGCAATGCTTTAGAGTACTTTAGAGGCAATACTTTAGAGTACTTTAGAGGCAATGCTTTAGAGTACTTTAGAGGCAGTGCTTTAGAGTCCTTTAGAGGCAGTGCTTTAGAGTCCTTTAGAGGCAGTGCTTTAGAGTACTTTAGAGGCAATGCTTTAGAGTACTTTAGAGGCAATGCTTTAGAGTACTTTACAGGCAATGCTTTAGAGTACTTTAGAGGCAATGCTTTAGAGTACTTTAGAGGCAATGCTTTAGAGTACTTTAGAGGCAGTGCTTTAGAGTCCTTTAGAGGCAATGCTTTAGAGTACTGTTGAGGCAATGCTTTAGAGTACACAGTACCAGTTTGGGCCACCTCCTGCTTATAATATCTTTAAGGTCCATGACCCTAAACCAACTGTCCAAATAACATATATAACATATAACATATCATAACCATGTCCCTAAGTCAAATCTTAAACCATATAACATGTATATAACATACTGTAACCATGTGCCTAAGCCAACTATTAATCCAAATAACATATATGTAACATTCTGTAAAGCTGCAAATAATAGCCAAGTCCCGAGTATACTCCTGGGTCAGCAACACATTTGGGCAACAAACACCGGTCTCAAATGAAGGCCGGATCCGATTTTCTCCTTGTCATTAAATTTTGCTTATTTCGATAGTAAATTTTTTAAAGTTTTGGCTGCCAGAATCATGCGAGCCATTATTGAGAGCACCATTCAAATCACCCCACTGATTTATTCTGATAGGTGCATGTTTGTTCTTGTTATGTTACAGAACAGTGAGGTTCACAAACTGTCTGTTAAGTGTGTCATTTGTCCTTGAAAGAGTTTTAAGTCCATCATGGCATCAAAGACAAAAAGTATGTTTTAAAATGTAAGCTTTCTGTTGTGCAGATTAGCAGTATGCCTTGCTTTGTTCTGTTTGGTCTATTTGGATTATGGGTTGGCCTACAAAATGTGTTGGTGAATGATAAAGCCTAATTTGATAGCCTAAGAGGCCTAGTGCATTTTTAATAACCAGCTTTTAAGTTGTAAATGAAAATAAAACGCCTGTCTGATATACTAGAAGCCTGTCCCAAATAAATGCTGTGTCTGTTGAGTCATTTGGGGAATAAATGCCCAGGCTATTATTTGGAGCGTTACGGCACGTATACTCCTGCATGCTATGGGAGACACAGTTGAGCCAGATTCAGTTCTTTTAGGCTGTGCCTTTTGGTTGTGTGGTTTAACCCCATTGGTCAGTGGCCTGTGATGGACGGATGAGGTCATCATGATTCACACATGGCATCGGTGCAACTTCTTTCTGTCAGCCACAGCACACCACATCATTACCTGCGGAAGAGGCTTTCCAAGCGCCACTCAATGGAGCCTTTTGAAACGGGGCTGAATCTGTAGAGAATTTCTCACCGGCCTGAAAAAGGAGTCCTGGGTATGTGTGTGTGTGTGTGTGTCTGTGTGTGCGCGCATGTGTGTGCGTGTCTGTGTGTGTCCGTGTGTGTCTGTGTGTACGTGTGAGCGTGTGTGTGTGTGTGTGTGAGTGTGTGAGTGCGGTCTGTGTGTGTGTGTGCGTGTGTGTGTAAGGGCAGGTGAAGTGAATAGAAACTTTGAGGCTTCTGGCAGTGAGGGAGGAAAGAGATGTCATCAGGAAAGTTTCAGTGGCCACCACCTCTGGCAGCTCCTCCTCCTCCTTCCTTCTCCTCTTCCTCATCTTCCCCTTCCTCCACCTCCTCCTCTCCTCCTCTCCTCCTCCTCCTCCCCATCTTGCGTAAAAAGGAAAGCAGAGGTGATTGATCATCGTGTCAGTCCCTTTGCATTTAACATTAAAGGCATTTACATTTTAGAAGGGAGCAGTTCCCCTGACCATTAAAAATTAATCAGAAGAAGGCAGTGTGGGAATATTGATCGTCTATCTACTGGTCTTCTAAGGGAATGTGCTATCTCGGCAGACACCTCTCAAAATCTGAAGCTGAATTTCTCATACCTGCATTGACATTTCTTCCCCGGCTGTAGTTTCCAGGGGCAACATGGCTAACATGGCTGGTGTTTTAGGCTTTGTGGAGGTAGAGGCTAAGGCAAGTTGGCAGATGAATCTGCAGAGACTCCTGTTTTGCTCTTTCAAATAAGATCAACGAAATATTAGTCGGCTGGCATCAGGTTATACATTTTAACCAGGATTATATTTAATTTAGCGATATTTTGTGGTTATTGGAAGTGTTAAAGTGATTCAACCTACTGTGAAAATATTTTGTAAATGCAGTGTGGCTGACTTGTTTTATTGGACTGAATGTCTGAAAGATAAAAAAAAAAAATCAATTCATTTCATCAGGCCCAGAGGCCTATGGTAAATAGTGAGATTTTTCCAGGCTAGGGAGTCATGTTTGCTTGCTGATCAAGGGGTTATGTCCTTTGAATCAATATTTTCCTGAACTGAGGAGGGCATTTTTGTTTTGTCTCTTAAAACAGCCTCCGACCACTGAATACCTTCAATGCACTTTACTGCCCTACAAAGCCAAGAGTTTTAATTGACTTTATAACACCTCCTTTGTCTTGTGACTAAATCTCTTGCTTCTTTCTATTTAAAAAGTACATACAAGCATTACCACAATTATAGCTACAACATGTTTGACTGGCAGTGTGACAAGTTTAAAAGCATTTTTCTGTTTCTGTGTTACTGCAGCGTAGTTACTGCATTTTGCCTTTGTAGGGCAGTATAGAGATCAGGTTGCTGTGGCCTTACAATTTTAAATAGGAATGTGATCAAAGACTCTGCTGATAATTTAATTTAGAACGTTGTGACACCCATAGCACAATAACTTCAGCTGCAGCTGTCTTTCCGCCTGATATAAAGAGAGGCGTGTAGGCCGCGGTGAGTGCAGATTTGTGACACCCATAGCACAATAACTTCAACTGCAGCTGTCCTTCCGCCTGATATAAAGAGAGGCGTGTAGGCCCCGGTGAGCGCAGATGCACACCTACATGTACTATATTCAAAACTTAAAAGTCAGAAATTTCACAGTTAACATAGTGGGGAAAAAAGATGGTTGCAACTGACAGACAAAATGACAGGGAAATCAATTCCTTTCTTTTGATCCTTTCAAACGGGAAATTTTATCCAATATCACTTTCCCTTTTTAATACGTAGAGAAATCAGAATAACTGACAAATGTCCAAAATCAGCTTGACACACAGGAACACTCAGGATTGCTTTCATAATTGAACAACCTCATGATCATTTGGTGGGTAATGTAAGATGACATCCTAATTTAAACCAAACATTCTCCTAAATGCAAAGAGATACGTAACAGAAATAAACATAAGGAGTAGAACAGGAAGAGCAGGGGTCCTAACACGTAGCCCTGTTTGTGCTGCCTGAGACACAAAGCCCTGTCTGTGCTGCCTGAGACACATAGCCCTGTCTGTGTCTGTGTCTGTGCTGAGACACGTAGCCCTGTCTGTGCTGCCTGAGACACACAGCCCTGTCTGTGTCTGTGCTGAGACACGTAGCCCTGTCTGTGTCTGTGCTGAGACACGTAGCCCTGTCTGTGCTGTCTGAGACACGTAGCCCTGTCTGTGCTGCCTGAGACACACAGCCCTGTCTGTGTCTGTGCTGAGACACGTAGCCCTGTCTGTGCCTGTGCTGAGACACGTATCCCCGTCTGTGTCTGTGCTGAGACACGTAGCCCTGTCTGTGCTGCCTGAGACACACAGCCCTGTCTGTGTCTGTGCTGAGACACACAGCCCTGTCTGTGTCTGTGCTGAGACACACAGCCCTGTCTGTGCCTGTGCCTGTGCTGAGACACGTATCCCCGTCTGTGTCTGTGCTGAGACACGTAGCCCTGTCTGTGTTTGTGCTGAGACACGTAGCCCTGTCTGTGTCTGTGCTGAGACACACAGCCCTGTCTGTGCCTGTGCTGAGACACGTATCCCCGTCTGTGTCTGTGCTGAGACACGTAGCCCTGTGTGTGTCTGTGCTGCCTGAGCTGTTTCAGAAGCATCTTATGCAGCGGACATCTCAGTTTGATTTGACGGGCCGCTAATGGCGTTCTCCTGAGTGCCGCTCGGGCAGCAACAACAACCAAAACAACAACAGCGTCAATGATATTGGGCGAAAGTGCCGCACCTCTTCCCGCACACACATTCCCTCCACCTCCATTAGCCAAGCAAAGCATTCTTTTATGGGACCATTAAATCAGCACACGCTATCCAAAATACTCATTAGAACTTAACCTTCTACATCCTGAAGTAGCATTTTTATTATCCGGCCCCAAGAACATAGTCCCCTGTCAGCAAACCTCAGTCCCCTCTCCTGCCCTCACCCCCCCCCCCCCCCCCCCCCCCCCCCCCCCCGCGCTCTCCATTCTCCTCTTTACGAGCTGCTACAATCAATAAAGGATTGCGCAGGAGAGCCCCCCCCCCCCAGCCCAGCCTAGCCCATTCTGAACATCATTTGTGTCAGAAATGTCCAGTGTCACACAATGGTAAATTGACTTATTAAAAGACAGGATGGCATGCATTTTCAGAGGGGGGTGGGGGGTGGGGGGGGAGGGGGGTGCAGTGAGAGAAAAGGCAAGAGGGAGAGAGGGTGAAGTAGCCAGAGAGAGAGAGAAAGGAGAGAGAAAGAGATGCAGAGGGCGGCTGGATTCATGGCGTTGGTTTTATGGGGTATTAGGCTGGCGTTATTGGATATGCACAGGCAAGAATGGGCCAGTAATTCCAGGTTCTTAATTAGGGTCACATGCAAATGAAATCCCCCTCATGTTGGCTTTATGCCGCTTCAGGAGTTCTCATATGCTTAAGAAATTTATGATGGGAAACATTAAAGAAAGCAAGGTGTGGAAGATGAGATTGCCATTACTGGGGGGGGCAGTTGTGGTGGTGGGCAGTTGTGGTGGGGGGCTGGGTGGTGTTGCTGAGAAACGAATGAGGATGGATGTGGCGTGCCTGATTTTTATGGAGGCGCTCTTTATAGGTGATTGAGCGCTGGTAAATGATATGGATAAAATGAATGACTGAACAACACCTGGATCAGCCCGTCTCCAGCTCGCCTCTCCCGACACGCCCTAACCCAATCCCGCGCACACCCGTGCCAGTCCTAGCCCCGTGATTGGCCGGCGCGGCTGTCATTCTGAAAGCTGGTGGCCAGGGGTTTATGGGGGTTAACGCGGAATAAATCTGCAAACTGTGATACGGCGTGACCTCGCTGACACCCCCCGCCGCTCCGCACACGCCCGCCTGTCACAGGGGGTCCAAATGGCAGGCGTCAGATATGTCGAGATATGTCAGAGACTGACCCCTGACAGCTCCCCCCACACAGGGGGCTGAGGCTACAGAGCAGGGGCATTAAATATATATTACCACTCCAATAAGAGCAACGCCACAGCAGCGTGGGGATCCTATATGGGGCTTGTTTGTTTGGAGCTGAAAGCGCTGTCATAGCCCTCAGCACTGCTGCAAGCAGGAGAGGAGAAGAGAAGAGGAGGAACAGAAGAGAAGAGAAGAGAAGAGAAGAGAAGAGAAGAGGAGGAACAGAAGGAGGTGGAAGAAAGAAAAAAATGAAAATAATAACGGCGTGGTTCAGCTGACAGCTATCTCTCTCCCTCCCTCTCTCTCTCTCCCTTTCTCTCTCTCTCTCCCTCCCTTACCCTCTCTCCCTCCATCTCTCTCTCTCCCTCTCTCTCTTCTATCTCTTTCTCTCTTCCTCTCTCTCCCTCTCTTTCTCCCTCTCTCTATCTCCTCTTTTCTGTCTCCCCTCTCTATCTGTCTTTCCCTCTTTCTTTCTCTCTCTCTTTACTTATCTGTCTCTCACCTTCTCTTCCCTCCCCTCTCTCTCACACCCTCTCTATCTCACTCTCTCTCTCCCTCCACCACAGCCTGCCATCTTCTTTTGCTCTGTCTCTCCCTCCCTTCATCTTCATGACATCATGGTGGGGTAGAGAGACGTTGGGGGTGAAACTGATAGCCCTCAGACAATATCCTGCATCAGCAGATAGCCCCCCGCGCCCCTCCCACCCCCCCCCCCGGCTCCATAATGAACCGCAATTGTTTTCTGCGGTATCATTTTATGATGCGAGTGTCAGGGAGACGGACTGGAAGCGTGGGGGAAAAGCCCGCGGTGGCGGTGGTGGCGGCGCTCTCTGCTTTGTGCTTGGCAGGCGAAGAGGAGAGGAGCAGCTCTGTGCTCTTATTTCCTTCCTTTCAAAACAACTCACTAGCAGCCCTTCCAGGATATAGCAAAAACAGAACAAAAACAGTGTAACAGTGTAATCCCAACAATACCCCCCCCCCCTAAAAAATAACCCCTGCAATGGTATCATTACTGAAACATTGAATGCTGTACAGCTATAGAAAACACATGTCTACACAGGTGATCAAACACACACAGATGTGTACGGCAACCCTCCCCGAGTTTGAGGTCCTCCAGCTTTTGTGCTGGTTGTTTGAGCCCGCGCTGCGTGGTGTGTTGACGTGGGTCCTGAGGCTGTGCGCAGTCCTGGGGGGGGCAGGGAGTGGGTCCTGAGGCTGTGCGCAGTCCTGGGGGGGGCAGGGAGTGGGTACTGGGGCTGGGTGCAGTGTTCAGGGGAGGGGTTGGGGGGGTGGAGGGCAGGGAGTGGGTACTGGGGCTGGGTGCAGTGTTCAGGGGAGGGGGGGTTCTGGCGCTGGGTGCAGTGTTCAGGGGAGGGGGGGCAGGGAGCGTGGGTACTGGGGCTAGGTGCAGTGTTCAGGGGAGGGGTTGGGGGGGTGGAGGGCAGGGAGCGTGGGTTCTGGGGCTGGGTGCAGTGTTCGGGGGAGCGTGGGTCCTGTGGCTGGGTGCAGTGTTCGGGGGAGCGTGGGTCCTGTGGCTGGGTGCAGTGTTCGGGGGAGCGTGGGTCCTGTGGCTGGGTGCAGTGTTCGGGGGAGGGGGGCAGGGAGCGTGGGTCCTGTGGCTGGGTGCAGTGTTCGGGGGAGCGTGGGTCCTGTGGCTGGGTGCAGTGTTCGGGGGAGCGTGGGTCCTGTGGCTGGGTGCAGTGTTCGGGGGAGCGTGGGTCCTGTGGCTGGGTGCAGTGTTCGGGGGAGGGGGGCAGGGAGCGTGGGTCCTGTGGCTGGGTGCAGTGTTCGGGGGAGCGTGGGTCCTGTGGCTGGGTGCAGTGTTCGGGGGAGGGGGGGGCAGGGAGCGTGGGTCCTGTGGCTGGGTGCAGTGTTCGGGGGAGGGGGGGGCAGGGAGCGTGGGTCCTGTGGCTGGGTGCAGTGTTCGGGGGAGTGTGGGTCCTGTGGCTGGGTGCAGTGTTCGGGGGAGAGGGGCAGGAGCGTGGGTCCTGTGCCGGTCCCGCTGCAGTGGCAGGCCTGGCTGTGTGGGGGAGATTAAAGAGCAGCGGCGGGGCCTGTGGCAGGTTTGCTGGGGGAGGCAGAAGCGAGGCCATTGTTCTGGCCGCTAATTGAGCCCCCACGGCCTCGGAGCCTCTCTGTCTCTCTCTCTCTGTCTCTCTCTCTCTCTGTCTATATATATATATCTATTTTTCCCTGTCTTCTTTCTGTCTCTCTCTCCCTCTCCCCTCTCTCTCTGCATGGCCTGGCCAAATGGCAGCACCGAAACCAGGCGGGTGTCTCAGAAAGGGCAGTGAGGGGGGGTTCTGTGGGGCGTGGCAGATGAAATGTTGGGAGAAGGGTGGGGGCTCCAGGGTGTGTGTGTGTGTGTGTGTGTGTGGGGGGGGGGGGGGTGGAGCAGAGCAGTGGCTGATGGTATGTGGGGCAAGCAGTGGCATGAGCAGAGTGAGCAGTGTTATGACAGACAGGGTCAAAGACCTCCCCAAGCCTCTTTTCACCTGAGGGGGTAGGTGTGGGAGGGTAGATTTGGGAGGATGGGTTTGGGGGGAGGGTAGATTTGGGAGGATGGGTTTGGGGGGAGAGAGTAGATTTGGGAGAGTGAGTTTGGGGGAGAGGGTAGATTTGGGAGAGTGGGTTTGGGGGGAAGCAGTAGGTTTGTAAGGGTGGGTTTGGGAGGGAGGGGGGGGGGGGCAGGCAGGGGATGGTATTGGGGCAGGGGGACTCACTGATGGACATCTCCACTGGGGAGGGTAGGTTTAAGTGGAGGGAGTCAGTTTGGAAGGGTAGGTTTGGGGGGGGGGGGCAGGTAGGGGATGGTATTGGGGGGGAGTCACTGGTGGACATCTCCACTGAGGGGGGGGCAGGCAGGGGATGGTATTGGGGGGGGGGACTCACTGGTGGACATCTCCACTGAGGAGCCTCCTGAGGTTTGGGGGGGGGGGGTAGTACTGGGGGGGACTAACTGGTGGACATCTCCACTGGGGAGGGGGGGGGGGGGAAGCAGGGATGGTATTTGGGGGGGGGGGGGGGCAGTGGACATCTCCACTGGAAGGGTAGGTTTGAGGAGAGGGAGTAGGTTTGAGGGGAGGGAGTAGGTTTGGAAGGGTAGGTTTGAGGGGAGGGAGTAGGTTTGGAAGGGTAGGTTTGGCAGGGGATGGTATTGGGGGGGGACTCACTGGTGGACATCTCCACTGAGGAGCCTCCTGCCTGTTGCGCATGTCACTGTGAGCCGAGTGCTGGAGAGGCCCCTGAGTGATCCCTGAGGAACAGCCCGACTGAAGACACACCGAGCACAACTACAGCTGAGGCAGGTGGAAAAGGTGGAGGAGGAGGAGGAGGAGAGGAGGAGAGGAGGAGGAGGTGGAGGAGACAGCTCAGAGTTGTCTGTGACCGAGACAGACACACACACACACACACACACACACACACACACACACACACACACACACACACACACACACACACACACACACACACACACACACACACACACACACACACAAAAATCCAATGTGTGCCAGAGTCACTAACAAGACTCCTATGACTCTCTCCGTGCCAAGAAAGATAGCTAGCTCCTCTCCTCTCCTCTCCTCTCCTCTCCTCTCCTCTTATTCCTCTCCTCTGCTGGTGTGTCGATTGCCCTCATCCTGAGCCATATAAGGGTGTTCCTGGAGGTCTGTTGTCATGTTGGATGACGCTCCCCCCCGTCTCTGTGGCTGTGCTGCAGTGGTGTAACCCAAGCCGCCATGATGGGCCTTTGGAGTGCTGCTATTACTGCTGAGGCGGCACTGGCCTAATGAAAGCATGGAGTCCATTGTATGGCGTAAGTGCACACTTTTAAGGTCATTTCCTCTTGATCTGCCCTGGCACTCAGCAGGGAGCCGTGATAGTGAACTGCATGAATATTGTGTTAGCTGAACATTAGCCACTCTGCATTGAGAATATTTAATGGGCAGTCGGACAGCATGCAAACGAGCTAGCAATCATTTCTCAGAGCACGCGAGCCTCCCCATACCAAATCAGTTCTATTATCTATTCGCCCAGACTCAGAAGGGTTTGAAGGCCACTTAATTAGTCTCTTCAGTGGTGACTGGATATTTGACCTTTAAAAGTAAATTGAGTCTTTTACAGTGGTTTCTTTTAGCCAAGCTTCCAAATGTTGGTAAGACACTGAGCGAGGGTGGGGGTGGGGGAGGGGGGGGGGGGGGGGGCATGTGGGGGTGGGCAGAGAGAGAGAGAGAGAGAGAGACAGAGACAGAGGCCCCGTCCACACGACAACGTTCCTGGATTTTTTTCTTTGCGGGTTAAAAAAAAAGTCGTGTCCACACGACAACGGAGCAGTAAATATTTACGTCCACACGGGAACGTTTTCATTGCGTTTTCATTGTCCCAGCTTGAGGGGTATGATCAGAAGCACAATGATTCACTTTAAACATGTAATGTATGTTAATTTTAGCAATGTGCGTTCCAATTTAGATGGGTCGGATGCAGCGACAGTTGCCCTATTTAAAAAGCATAACGTGAAAAGCTTTTGTTGGGCTGAACTAGCGAAGTATACAAAAACATCCTGTAGTTCAATGTCAGAAGGTAGAAACAGTTGCATTACACATAGCCTACACTACAAACGATTTTTATCCCCAAAGTATCCCACAACAACCTGTTTGTAAAGGTTTGACGCTGTTGTGAGATGTCACGGCGTTAAATTGACCCATTTAAGCGATACGGAGCAGAACATGAAAAAATAGAAGGGGCTGCAAATAAACTTGAGACAACTGCGCAATTATTCGCTTAAAACAGGTCATATGTTGATTTTAGCAATGCGTATTGTTACTGAGGGGAGCTGAAAGCAGCGACAGTTGCTCTTTAATTAATTAAGAATAATGAAAACCTAGAAGTATTTGTTATAGCCTACTAGCCATACAGGCAGTTTAATGGCAAATGATAGAAACAATTTCACAACAGCCAGCCTACACTATAAGCTAATCAAATCACAATTTATTCGACAGCAACCAGTTTGTAAAAGTTTGAAGTTGTTGTTATATGTGCAGCGCAAGGTGAATGGGCAGCGACGTCATCGTTTTCAAAAGGTTGCGTTTACCCTGTCCACACGAGAATGAAACGGCGGCGTTGTCAGACTTTCTCACTTTGGAACCTGTTCTCAAAAAGTATCGTTTTCGGTCACCCAAAATGCCGGCGCCGTGTGGACGGAAGGCCAAAACGCAAACAAACTTTACCGTTTTGACCTGAAAACGTTGTCGTGTGGACGGGCCCAGAGAGAGAGAAAGAGAGAGGGAGAGAGAAACAAACCTTTCCTGGTTTTCCTTGCCAAGCATAACAACAGGCTTTATCAGACTGCTTTGAGTCCCATCAGACTGCCAGGCAGGACACACAAGCCAGCCATGGAACACTTCACTGACATCCTCAGCCTGCCTCATCCGCTGCCTGCCTCTGTGTGTCTGTGACCTGCGTCTATGGTGTGTGTGTGTGTCTGTCTGTCTGTGGCCTGGGTCTATGGTGTGTGTGTGTGTGTCTGTCTGTCTGTGGCCTGGGTCTATGGTGTGTGTGTGTGTCTGTGGTGTATGCCTGTGATGTGTGTGTGTCTGTGGTGTATATCTGTGGCGTGTGTGTGTCTGTGGCATGTGTGTGTCTGTTGTGTGTGTGTGTGTGTGTGTGTGTCTGTTGTGTGTGTGTGTGTGTCTGTTGTGTGTGTGTGTGTGTCTGTGGTGTGTGTGTGTATATTTGTGGAGTGTGTGTCTGTGGTGTGTGTCTGTAGCGTGTGTGTGTCTGTGTGTGTGAGAAAGAGAAACAGAATACCCTGGGAGGGCATGTTGGTGAGGGCTTGTGTGTGTGTGTGTGTGTGTGTGTGTGTGTACTTACATGCTCAGCGTACTGCATAACTGTATAACATTAACACGTATTAAATTCATGCTGCTCCAAAAGGACACCTAAGCCTAAACCCAAAGGCATGTAAATGGGAGATGGGAATGATATACTATGATGTACTATGATGTACTATACTATGATATACTCACACACAGACAAACACACACACTGACTTTTTGAAGCGGTGTGTTTTGGTGCAGCTGTGCACACTATACACTGGCCGTGGAGCTAGTGCAGAGCTTTCGCGCATGGCGTCTCGTGTTTCAGCGGTCTGCGAAATGTGCTTGGGTTGTTTGGTGGGTGATGGCTACCCAGCGGAATTAGCCAGTCAGCCCGATGCTCCGACTCCAGACACAATTCATTGCGCAGCCTAAAAAGCATGGGCTACACTTAAGCGCTTTTTTCTGTGGGCGTAATGAATAAATGAGGCCTCATGAAACACTCCCCTTCCAGGAAGGCTTAGAGGCGTTCAGTGTTTTGGTAACTGATCATGTGTGTGTGTGTGTGTGTGTGTGTGGCTACTGGAATAGCTTCTGTAAACATTACACTCACGCAGCCCTGCCAGCACTGAACACAAACGCTGATCATGTGACGAATATGCTGCCTCCACATATGTTTTTATTATTATTATTTCTTTAGAAATTGTAACCACATACTAAGTGAATTAGTATAAAAATGTAAAACCCTTAACATGTTTTTGAGGCAATGGCATTTGAAATGAAACACAGCAGGATGTTTTCAAACATGTAAATTAGATTATAGCTTCGACTTTGAGCACCCCATTCTGTGGTTGTTCCCCAACTTTTCCATGCAGAGCACAGCTCCCTCCGTCTCTCTGAGCTGCTGCAAAGGCACATTCGACCATTCAGTTACAGCACCACGAATTTATCAATTTATCAATGAATAAAATGTCATTTGCTAATGAGATGTTTATTTTCTATTGAATTAGGTTCAGCCTTTGCAGAGCATTAATTTGCCTCACTTTGTCATGAATGGCGCTGTAATTAGGCAGACTTATCAATTCCTCCCATTAGCATTTGCGTTCCTCGTGCACACTGCACTGTGCTTTAATGCCCCCTCCATCCGACACACACGTAAGCAGCCATCTGCCACTGCTTGGTAATTCCGGCCGTATTAAATTGGTATGTCCCCAAATGTAATAGAAGGCCAATATGTTTTCACATTGCGGGTGTTAGAAGTTTGGATCAATGCTAATCAACTGAAATAGAATGTGGTGCACATAAAAAAAAAAAAAAAAAAAAAAAAAAACCCAAATAGAATTCACAACGACCACAAAATGTGTAGGGTTTCCCCAGCATAGTGGCTGCTTCTGAAGTGCTCTAATACATCGTAACCTGGAAACTGAATCCCCTCCACTTAGCCTTAAAGCCCCCAAAACACACTCATTCAGGAGAGGCTTGTCCAGCCCGGCTTTGAAACATAATGCTTTTTGGATGCTTTCTTAGTGACTGGAGTAGAAGCTCGCCATCCTAATTATTTTAAAAGTTTTGGCACACACCATCTCTATTTGACTCTATAAGAAAGGGAGGGGGCGGGGGGCGAGGGGGGAGGGGGGGTAATTAATTGAGAAAGGGGGCATATAAATCCCGAAGGCTTGCAGTTGCTCTCTGACAGCAGCCGTTTTTCGCCCCTGAAAGCCCTCTCCCATGCTTGAGTTATGGTGCGCCTGAGTGCCAGGGTCCACTGCCTGCATCTCTAAAGCCACTCGCCGAAGGAAGGAGAGAGAGAGTAGGAGAGAGAGAGAAAGAGAGAAGAGAAATTTACTCTTAAGAAAAAGGGAAAGAGGCCAGGTGATTCAATCTAAGCTGATAAGAATCAGACCTCCAATTCATACTCTCCCTTTTTCCTGCCCAATGAATTTATCATAAAAAAAGAACCACCATCCTGAACCATTGCGATTTTCTTTTTATTTTCCTCGGCAGTGAGGACCACATCATTTTTTTTCTGCCCTCCTCTCTGCGGCTCTGTGGCCCTCTATTTTTAAACATTAACGTCCGTTGGCTTAGTCCGCCGCGTCCGTTGACTGTTGTCTCAGATATTTTTAAACATTAGCATCTGTTGGCTGTTGTCTCATATATTTTTAAACATTAGCGTCGGCTGGCGTAGTCAAACGTTAGCGTTCGTTGGTCTGGTCCGCCCGTCCGCTCGTCAGGCCTCGGCCGTCTGGAGGCCGTCTCCTGAAATCACGCCGTGCATCTGCGAGAGACAATGCAGATAATTTATCTCCAGTCGTTTCTTAGGCGGACCTTTACCGCCGGCCCTCGCTGCCTCCTCCCGTCGTTTGTAAGGCTCTCCATAAATGATTTAGCATTGTAATTAGCATCTGCACTCATCAATTAGGCCAGACCTCATCACCACGGACTGCATTTAAAAAGAGCCCCAACTACTTGTGCCCGGATTGCTTACTCATTCCCTCATGCACTGATGAATGTATCGACTGCATGTATTTTTACAGCCATGCTACTGATATGAGGACAGCACATCTTTTTTGCACATTCCAAGAGTGACCCTCCTTTCAGTGTCATTGTATATTAGCCCACAGTATTTTTTATGAATGTTTTCTGAGTGCGTTAAATCATTCATGTATCATATATCACCTATAGCATTTCAGTCAGCCAGTCATCACACACACACACACATTGCAGCATCAGTGAATAAGAGCTTCTATCTGTGTCAACACGTTACGCCGCTCACTGCAAATGTGCCATCACTGACTAATGGGCTGCCGTGGATGTGGTCAGAGAGGGGAGAGTCTATGCCTGTCAGGCGCAGGTCCCTCCGACTAAACTTGCAGTCCGCCGCCTCTTTGACCTGCCATAAAATATAATTCATTAAAGTGTGTTTGCATTCAGAATTGTAATTCACATTTGTACAGTCCATCCATCCAGCAGACGAGATTGGTGGCTCTTTAGAATAATTTAGAGGCACGCGAAAGAGAAGGGGAGGGAGTGGAAAGTCTTTTACTCGTGCCACGAAACACACAGATCCCCCTCCCCGTGCACACAGTACTAACCCTGCTGCAAGAATATATATCGATTGCCTACCAAACTCATCAGAAGATTGTTCAGTCAGGCTACTTGCATTAATCGTGAAATAAATTGAAAAACGCAATCAATGATTGGAGTGAATGTTTGGCGGTAATGATATCACATCGAGATAATCCAATAACTGAGAAACCGATGTGTTCTCCGTCGGTGTGCGAGTACTGGGGCTGTGGCGGCGGAGTATACTCCAGTCGGCATGCTGCTCCAGGAGAGGAGGATGCCGCTGCTTTCTGGACCCCTCTAATCCCTCCCGTTCCCCCCGAGCATTTAGGGATCAGAGCCTCAATTAGACAGCACAGCCACAGCCTTTCCACGTCTCCTAAAACACTTGTTCGGAAAGAAAAGGAAGTGAGGAGTCTGTAAAAGGGGGCCAAGCTACTAAAGCAATGTTAATTGGTGTCCTTAGAAAAGCTGTAAAGTCCCTTCAATTGTGTATGGGTGTGATTGCGGACCTCATAATAATGCCAGCTTACACTTTATTTTACTGTCCCTGTTACAAGTGTATCTACACCATGAAGTGCAGTGAAATGAAGTTTGTAACAACATGTAACATTATGTACTTTAGGGTTAGAGTAAGGGTTAGGATTAGGATTAGGGTTAGTGTTTTGCATGTACAGTGTAAGTACTTAATGCATATTGTTACATGTAGATATACTAAAAAAGGAACTGTAAAATAATGTGTAACCTAATGTCTTCATATTATGTCCTTTTATTATGTCACCATAATTTCATCATGGCTTTCCCCCCTAGAAATGTTTTCATGATTGCCTGTCATGTGTTAACAGTTGATTCAAATTTCATTTTAGTTCATATCAAATAAGCAAATATCCTAACAATCAAGCTAGAACGAATAAACAGCTTTCTATAAAAGCTTGTCAAATTTACATTGCAAATGTTTCAATATTTTTAATGAAAAAATACAGTTTGTAATTGTACCCATACTGGCTTTTGTATTTGTTTTTCAAGGACGAGATGGTATGTCATGTGTTTATTGATTTGCTCGTTATTTACAGCTAAATTGTGCAAACATTGTTCATTGGAAAGGACTAAAATAAATTGTGTTTTGGTTATTTCGTTCTCAGTATTATACCAAATATCTGTGAATGCGTATTAAACATCTTTGTATTAGACCATTTTAATCCATGTGTTGTGCTCTAATATCTTACGAATATTAGATATTTCAACACTAGTAGATGATTTATTTAAAAACTATTAGAGACTGACAACATCTCAAGGTGTAACCCTGCAAACACAAATCATGCAAACAGCACAAACCGTAAGTCAATATTAGGGTAATCAGAGTTCAGTTACAGCACTGCAGAGCTTGCAGATCAAATGAAGCATATGTCACTGTTAGGGTTATCAGAGCGGAGGTGCAGTAAATGGAGGTATTGGCCCTAATCAGATCAGCTTGACTTTTTAATGCATTCCATCTAGAGAAAGGAAATAACATGTGTGGATGCAGTGTGTGTTTATATTTCTGTGTGGATGCACTGTGTGTTCAGGTTTCTGTGTGTGGATGCACTGTGTGTTTATATTTCTGTGTGTGGATGCACTGTGTGTTCAGGTTTCTGTGTGTGGATGCACTGTGTGTTCAGGTTTCTGTGTGTGGATGCACTGTGTGTTCAGGTTTCTGTGTGTGGATGCAGTGTGTGTTTATATTTCTGTGTGTGGATGCACTGTGTGTTCAGGTTTCTGTGTGTGGATGCACTGTGTGTTCAGGTTTCTGTGTGTGGATGCACTGTGTGTTCAGGTTTCTGTGTGTGGATGCACTGTGTGTTCAGGTTTATGTGTGTGGATGCACTGTGTGTTTATATTTCTGTGTGTGGATGCACTGTGTGTTTGTTTCTGTGTCTGTCTTTCATGCATTCGATCTAGAGAAAGGAAATGACATGTGTGGATGCACTGTGTGTTTAGGATGCACTGTGTGTTTTTTCCGTCTGTGTTTTATGGAGGCTATGATTTCACATTCATGTAATTTAGAAAAGGAGTATTTGATAGCAACATTGTGTGTGTGTGTGTGTGTGTGTGTGTGTGTGTGTGTGTGTGATAAACTATAGCATAAACTTTTCACATTTTGAAAAGGAATAGAAGTGCTTATGATAGCAGTCTCCCTTTGCTATTAAGTCAATCTTCACATCAAACTCAGAGTCATCTTTGCAGAAACATTCAGCATCAGCAACAGCATACATTGCAGCACTCGTAGCAGAGATTGTTATGGAGGTAGTAAGAGGCAGGATAGTGAGCTACGGTAGCGTAGCATTGCATGCGTGGGCTATGAGCAAATTGGCCTCTGTTTTCCCATGTTGTTCTTCCTGAGCCTGGGAGAAGACTGTGGGCTAAGTCGGCAGGATCAGGCTGAACAAAGGGGCATCCGTGAGCAAGTGCGATGTCTGCGGAGGCATATCGGGGCGCCTGAGCGCGCCGCCTGCTCTCCCCTGCTCCGGGCGTGATGAGAGCGCCTGGATTAACGAGCACCAAACGCAGCGCTTTCCTGCTTGTCCTGCCGTATTGACAGCATCATTCTGCTTTTAAGCCAGGAGCTCGATACTCCGCAAGCTAGACACACTGCAAGACAAACGAGATGACGATGCACTAAAACAGCATCAAGCGTCTCATGTGCACTGCACCGCAAACCCATACAGCATGCACAGAATATTTGTTTAGTAAATTAGAAGCCATCCTTACAGACCCCCAAATAAATGTGCCCGTGCATTCACTGAGCCAGGAATATTGGGTAACACGGAGACGGCAATTTATTTTATTGTTATTAATATTCCAGGTGCATGTGGTTAAGTGCTTGATTGATGTACATTTGTCATGTTTTGCCACTGACAAAAGCTTTATTGTAGTGAGTACTACCTCTATTGAAGTGAGGGCTTTTGTGCTTCTACATGTGTTGTGTTAGACTAGCTTAATAGCAGTAGGCTGTCCACAAACGTAGCATGCTTGGCTTCGTGACTGATCCTGCAGGCTGGGAACGGTAACAATAGGAAGGAGAAATCACGCATTTTTCACAGCTTTGCAGCTGTGCAAGTCATCCTTTCTCAATGTTACTTAAATTTAAATAATTACTTTAAATTATGCTATTTGGTGTATTCCACACACACCTTTTGTGTGCTAAATTTCCTCGGCTTAAAAAGACAATAAAACTACTTTTGCAATTAATATTTTGCAAGACTTAAAATGATTTCTCGCTACAGGCCACCACTTCTGTGGCATTTAGATCCGTGTTGTGGAAATATCAGCGAATTTACCAGCAGCCCCTTTACACATACGCTGGTTGTGCTACACAAGAAAAGAGGGAGAGAGAGAGAAAGGGAGAGAGAGAGGGGTAGAACGTTCCCATGGAGTTACTAGTCTATGCAAGGGAGTGTCAGACTTTGTCTTCGGGAAGAAAAAAAGCAAGAAAACATGTTTGGAGCGTTGGCCATTGAAGCTCTCTGCCCGTTCGACTCGCGTCCCGCAGCCGGGCTCCACAACAAGCCGGTGTGCCGCTCACCTCGCGGTGCAGAAGCCCTGCTGGCCGCGGCGCTCTAATATTGATGGAGGCCTTAAAAGGCTCAGATCTGGCAGCCTATCCCTCTCTGCCCCTCATAAGCTGTGAGTGCTGTGAATGCAGCCTGCCTGCCTGCCTGCGCGCCTGCCTGCCTGCCTCCAACACTTTGCCGTATAGGGAATTTGTGCTTGATCAGCTCTCTTTCTGTCTCTCTCTCTCTCTCTGTCTCATTCTCTAGCTCTCTCCCTCACTCACTCCCTCCCTCTCAGCACCCCTCCCCTCCCTGTCTACCTCTTCTCTGCTCTCCTCTACCGTCTCTCTCCCTCATTTTATCTCCATGTAGTGTATAAATTAGCGCTATGGTGCAGCCTTCCCCTTCTGTAACGTTTCTGAGATGTTTTTGATGCTGAAAGGTATGAAGGCATCACTGCCACTTGGACATGTACACCCCGTGTAGCGTTTGATCTCGCACAGGCGAGCCTTAATTGAAACCAAGCGAGCCACAAGCGTTTAGTCCCTAAGATCCCTGGGTATTGTTTTCCCTCCAGCCTATCAGTGTTTTAGCATCAGAGAGGTTGTCTTTAAGTCGATAGCGCTCCCCTCCAGCTAGCCACGACTTTATGACTGCAAGCAGCAAAATCCCTTAAGAGCGGAGTGTGTGCTGTTCGCCTGCGCGTCTGTGTGGAGTTATCGCGAATAACGAATATGACCTAAATCACTGCTCATCTTTCTCTCTCTTGATGCTTTTTCTACTATATTATGGCCCACTGAAGCACCCGACGTGGCGTTTTGGAAGCGGCGTGCTGCGTTACATCCATCGACTGCTTTATCGATAGGCTGGTGAAAGCAGCACAACATGCATTTTTTTCCGCATTTGTATTGTTTTCTTCTCTCTCTCTCTCTCTCTCTCTCTCTTTCTTTCTCTCTTTCTCTCTTTCTCTCTCTTTCTTTCTCTCTGGCTTTCTCTCGCTTTCTCTTCGTCCTCCCCCCCCTCATCCCACCTCTCTCTCTCCCCATCCAGACGAGCCGCTAGGCGCTGGTGCACTTCTCTCTGTGTCAGCTTAATATACCCATTCTCCACAGCCTTGTTCTTTCGGCTGCAGTCAGCAGTGTGCCACTTATTGACATTTTTTATTCCACCTTTTTCTGCATGGCTAAGACGTACAGGCTTCAGCGGCCGACCTGCTCGCCGTTCTGCCCCCCCCCCCCCCCCCCCCCCGCCACGGCGGGTGCCAGGGGTTTGGTCTGCTCTCGCCCCCCCCTCACCCCCCATCACCTCCTGCATCCACAGCCCCAGCAACAACAGCCCCCTCTATCCCCCAACACACACACACACACGCACACACAGCCGC
The DNA here is from genome assembly GCA_027475355.1 of Coilia nasus. Taxonomy (NCBI): domain Eukaryota; kingdom Metazoa; phylum Chordata; class Actinopteri; order Clupeiformes; family Engraulidae; genus Coilia; species Coilia nasus. The sequence continues at coordinate 36,888,114 of CM050216.1, read as the reverse complement.
TCGCTTTTTTTGATGCTGCTGCTGTTGCTTAGCTTTTGCAATTGCTATGTTCTCATGTGTGCAGAGAGGGGTGGAGGATTGAGACAAGGCTGTGCGAGGGGAAGGGAGGCAGGGTAGAAATTGCCCTCGGAGAGGTGGAGGGGGAGGGAGAGAGAGGGGGAGAGAGAGAAAGAGGGGGAGGGAGAGAAAGAGGGGGATGGAGAGCACTGGGTGTCCTTTCATTCACTGGAGTGCTATTTGTGTTCCATTGTTGCTTTTCCTCTTCATTTCTTCTCAAGAGCGTCATTACCAGGCAGGGGCCTCAATCTCCAAGCATTTGGAGTTCCCTTAGAATGCTCTTTATCTCTCTCTCTCTCTCCTTCTTGCTCTCTCTCTCTCTTGCTTGCTCTGTATCTCTCCCTCGTTCTCTATCTCTCTCTCTTGTGCTCTCTCTCCCTCTCCCTCTCTCACTCTCTCTTGCTCTCTCTCGCACACTCTCACTCTCTCTTCCTCTTTCTAAATCTCTCACTCTCTCTTCCTCTCTCTAAATCTCTCACTCTCTCTTCCTCTCTCTAAATCTCTCACTCTCTCTTCCTCTCTCTAAATCTCTCACTCTCTCTTCCTCTCTCTAAATCTCTCACTCTCTCTTCCTCTCTCTAAATCTCTCACTCTCTCTTCCTCTCTCTAAATCTCTCACTCTCTCTTCCTCTCTCTAAATCTCTCACTCTCTCTTTCATTCGTTTCCTTTTTTCCTCTGTACACATCTCAAGCTCTGCCAGTACTCCCCTGTATGCGCTGTGAGCAGAGAGTGCCTGAACCCAGAGAGAGGTAAAGAGACAGAACAACAGACAGAGAGAGAGAGAGAGAGAGAGAAATAAAGAGACAGAGAGAGAGAGAGAGAGAAATGGAGAGAGAGAGAGAGAGACAGATAGACAAGAGACAGAGGTATTTATGCACGATTCTTCCTGAAAACTATTATCAATCCATTAGGCGTCATCTCCAGTCGCAGGGCCTCTCGCGGCTCTTGAGTCTAGGAAGGGTTCCGTTGGAGGAGAAGATGAATTGGCACAGTTGCCCGTGTCTCTGCTATGAATTTACTCACAGCATCACCTCAGCATGGTGTGTGTGTGTGTGTGTGTGTGTGTGTGTGTGTGTGTCGTCATGTGCCAGTCAGCAGCCAAGTGAGTGAGTGGAAGAGAAGCCCTCAGGAAATGTGTGTTTGTGTGTGTGTGTGAGAGAGACAGAGACAGAAAGTATGTGTGTGTGTGTGTGTGTGTGTACATGTGTGAGTGTGTGTGAGTGAATGTGTGTACATGTGTGAGTGTGCCTCAGTGAATGAGTGTGTGTGTACATGTGTGTGTGTGTGTGCATGTGTGTGGATTTCTGAAAGTGAATGTGTATGTGCATGTGTGAGTGTGCCTGAGAGAATATGTGTGTGTGTGAGTGTGTGTGTGAGTGAATGTGTGTGTGTGCATGTGTGAGTGTTTGTGTGACTGAGTGAGTGAGTGTGTGTGTGTGTGTGTGTGTGTGTGTGTGTGTACTGTACATGTGTGTGTGAGTGAATATGTGTGTGTATGTACTGTACATGTTTGTGTGTATATGTGTGAGTGTGTGTGAGTGACTGTGTGTGTATGTGTGAGTGTGTCCCTCTCGGCTGCCCTGGAGTGCACTGATTGTCCTGTGGCCATGGGGGTCAGGAGCAGGGGTGGGTGTGGTTGGTGCTGGAGCAGGTGGGGGTGTGGTGGGTGCTGGAGCAGGTGGGGGTGTGGTGGGTGCTGGAGCAGGTGGGGGTGGGGAGGGTGCTGGAGCAGGTGAGGTTGCTGGGGCTGGGGTGCGTGCTGGAGCAGGTGGGGGTGCGGTGGGGTGCTGGGGAGAAGCAGCTATACAGTTGTGACTGCTCCACCATACGCAGACAATGGTGTTGTGACTGCTCCACCATACGCAGACACCAGCCACTCCTCCTTCCCCAGTCTGCATCCATGTGCTTGTAAACGGCGGCCACTGGAAGGCATCTATTAGTGTGGCTCTAACAGCTAATGTAATGTGGAGACTTTCACAGCAAAGGGGTTAATGTGTTCATTTTTGCACCATCACACGATCACATCACATAACACTGAGAGGAAATAATAAAAAACAATTCTGCTATCTGTGTCGCTTTGTATCCTCTTTCACGTACAGTCGGAATCCTCTCTCGACTCCTCGTCTCTATGCTGCGTCCAGAGTTTAAATGATGGAAATCTTATTCCGCGGCACTCTCTATGGGCCCTAATGTGCCGCGGACACGCTTCCACGAGAGCTAAGTGTCTCTGCGCTACAGGCTGAGTGCAACTGTTAATGCCATTACATTTGAGGGGAGACGTCTCCATACACAGATTCTGTTTCTTGGATTAACACTCGCCCGGGTGCATTACTGGAAGCAGGCATCCACTAGGGTGGGCAAATGGTGTTATTTTTTTGGTTGTTTTGTTTTTTTTGGCATCGGTGATGCACAAGCAGGCCACTGACGTGTTACCCTGGCACCCCCTCAGCTTTTAATTCAATGTCTTTTGTCCACTAGTTTTGACATTAACGAAATGGGTGTGTTAGAGTGTTTTTGCTCGCTTGTTGCGCTTTCATTAGTCACGTGCATTGGATCGGTGCGGTTCTTCAGGACATCAGAACGCTGACATGCTCTTCTAATTCCCACTCTGTGTGTTTCCCTCTCACCAGATTCCTGGACAGCAAATGAACTGTGACGGGGAGACACTCAGGGTAGGTGTCTTTTTCTCTGTTTGTGGTGTGTGAGTCTCGTGTGGTCGTATGGCTGTTTGTGGCGTGGTGTGTGTCATGTGCAGTCGTATGAGTGTGTTTGGCGTGTTGTGTCTCATGTGTGGTCGTATGAGTGTTTTTGGCGTGTTGTGTCTCATGTGTGATTGTATGAGTGTGTTTGGTGTGTTGTGTCTCATGTGTGATTGTATGAGTGTGTTTGGCGTGTTGTGTCTCGTGTGGTCGTATGAGTGTGTTTGACGTGTTGTGTCTCATGTGTGATTGTATGAGTGTGTTTAGGGTATTGGGTCTCATGTGTGGCTTTTTTCCCTATGCATTGGGATTGTTTATTTTTTAGTTGCAAGACAGGTGATTCAGCGTAGATGATTTGTGAGCTGGCATTCATACAGCGGATTACTAGTAGATGTTAATTTGTTTGCAATGCACCTTGAGGAAATGTCGCACACACACACACACACACACACACAGCACAGGTGCGTTGTCACTGCACACCTCTGGTCACGTTCTCAAGCTTTTCGTTTCAGGAAAACCTTCAGCAAAAAGTTCATGAAAGACAATGACAGAAAATGCTGTAGCACCCCTTTACCTGCAGACAATGAAAAAGGATCCATCTGTAACACGATTGTGTGAAACCCAACCCCAGCTAAATAAATAAAAATGTAACAGTTTCCAAAGTTCGTAGTGTTTATATAAAAAATACAACAAAGCTCACCTCTCTCAGACATTAATAATTAATTGTGCTATCCTTCATCTTTCGTCTCCTGCTCCGGCCTGGGAGAACACACAGGCATGTGCCACACACTCTGACCGGGCAGAGAGAAAGCACTAGTGAGAGACACACACTCTGACCCGACAGAAACACACCATCGTAAGACACACACTCTGACCCGACAGAAACACACCATCGTGAGACACACACTCTGACCCGGCAGAAACACGCTAGTGTGAGACACACACTCTGACCCGGCAGAGAGAAAGCGCTAGTGAGAGACACACACTCTAACCCGACACAAACACACCATCGTGAGACACACACTCTGACCTGGCAGAAACACACCATCGTGAGACACACACTCTGACCTGGCAGAAACACACCATCGTGAGACACACACTCTGACCCGGCAGAAACACGCTAGTGTGAGACACACACTCTGACCCGGCAGAGAGAAAGCGCTAGTGAGAGACACACACTCTGACCCGACAGAAACACACCATCGTGAGACACACACTCTGACCCGGCAGAGAGAAAGCGCTAGTGAGAGACACACACTCTGACCTGGCAGAAACACGCTAGTGAGAGACACACACTCTGACCTGGCAGAAACACACCATCGTGAGACACACACTCTGACCCGGCAGAGAGAAAGCGCTAGTGAGAGACACACACTCTGACCTGGCAGAAACACACCATTGTGAGACACACACTCTGACCCGGCAGAAACACGCTAGTGTGAGACACACACTCTGACCTGGCAGGGAGAACACACACACTCTGACCGAGAAAACACACTGGCGTGTGCCATATTTGCAGGTGTCTGAACCACTCGGCTGCACTTGAGGCTTGCCGAAAGCTTTATTTTCTCTCTCTGACATGCATGAGCTGAGTTGAGTTGAGTTGAGTACAGCACAGCACAGCACAACATACCACAGCACAGCACAGCACAGTAGAGCACAGCACAACACAGCACAGCAGAGCACAGCACAGCACAGCACAGCACAGCACAGCACAGCACAGCACAGTAGAGCACAGCACAGCACAGCACAACACAGCACAGCACAGCACAGCACAACACAGCACAGCACAGCACAGCACAACACAACACAGCACAGCACAGCACAGCACAACACAACACAGCACAGCACAGTGCAGCACAGCACAGCACAGCACAGCACAGCACAGCACAGCACTGCAGATCACAGCACAGCACAACACAACACAGCACAGCACAGCACAGCACAGCACTGCACAGCACCGAACCCCCAGTGCAGCACAGCACAGCAGGACATAGCACAGCACAGCACAGTACAGTACAGTACAGCACAGCACAACACAATATAGCACAGCACAGCACAGCATAGCGTAATACAGCACAGACGCCTGTGGCTTGTTGGTATGTAGCATGGCGAGTGCAGATCCTGCAGATTCGGAGGGCTGAGAGGCACGTTTGTATAACATGCACTCAAAAGGGGGCTTTGGTGCAGCCGCACCCACCAGTGTAATTTATCATGGTTTGTTGAGGGATTTTAAGTCTGAAAGGACTGAGATGATTAATGCCCTGATGCTCTCATTCATACAATGCCATCAGTCTAATTCCTGTTGCTAGCACGCTCACACTCACACTCACACTCGCACTCGCACGGGCACTCACACTCGCACGGGTATTTGCACGGGCCTGTTTATTTGCTCTCGCTCCCACTGCCTATTTTCCACTTTCTTAATTATCTTAAATCAAAAAATGTACAGAAATTGCGGCAGGAAATGAAATCAATGTAGCAATGATTATGATCACAACAAATGCCTTTTATTTGCCTTGGGGCGCCACAGTTTCCCCAAGTGAGTGTCTTTCTCTTTTTTGCCCTATATTTTTTATTTTTTGTGCACCCACAGTAGGTTGTAAAACTCTCATGTTTGGCTGCTTATAGCAGTGTGGTTGACACACGGGTAATTGTTCTCAGCTTGTGTGTACGTGTGACGCCTGCAGCATTTAGCACCAAGCCAGCGTAGGGTAGACCTATTTCCTGCGAAAAGCTAATTCGAGGACAACTCAGGATGATCAGAAAAATCAGAGATCAAATATTATCACGAAAGTATAGAATGAAAACCAATGGCTAAAGATGTGCAGGCTTCACGGCTGTGATGCTGCGAGACAGAGATGCTGATTAAGAATAAAGCGCTGTCATAATAACGAGGTGATGTTAACATTTCACTTTAATAACCATCATGCCATTGCTGCGAGTGCCCTTTTCCACTCACCGCTCACTCTGCCAGGTACGCCTCGCATTCATGACACACTTCTCCCTGCCTCTGACTGCCTTGTGTTCTCATGGTGCAGCACAGTCCGGGTTAAGTGGCTTCTGTGGGGGGCGTGCAGACCAGCAGGCAGAGGGGCCCGAGCACCATGGAAATGCACCGGCCGCTGGCCCACTCCCCTGGGGCATTAGAGCCCTTCTACTGTACCCCACAGTCTACTACCCTGGAGCACTAGAGCCCTTCTACTGCACAGTCTACTACCCTGGAGCACTAGAGCCCTTCTACCGCACAGTCTACTACCCTGGGGCATTAGAGCCCTTCTACCCCACAATCCACTCCACTTTTTTTGCGGGTTGAAAAAAAGCTGCGGTTTGCTTGTCTACACGACAACGCAACAGCAGCGTTGTCAGATTTTTGCACTCTGGAACCCATTTTTATAAATTAGCATTTTAGGGCACCCAGAATGCTGACGCTGTGTGGACGAAAGGCCAAAATTTTCGACCAAAAATCATTGCCATGTGTGGACAGCACCTAAGGAGCTGTCCTTCTGCCCCACAGTCCACTACCCTGGGGCATTAGAGGTCTTCCACCCCACAATCCACTACCCTGGGGCATTAGAGTCCCTCTACCCCCCAGTCATAAACCTCCAGCACCAGGCAGCATGGACTAACCTCAGCCCCACACCACACCATCTCCATACATCTCCACAGGCCTTTTAGTGAAACTTACTAATGCAGCTCAGTTTGCTTCATGGCCACGTCAGGTTTGATTGTGTATGTGTATATTATTTAGCATTTATATGACATGTTGTATTGTACAAATCTGATCATATATTTTAATAGCATTTTAATAGCTCTTTTTGTCACTGCTACTACTGTTTGGTCTGACTACTTGCGCCCTGCTTGAAAATCACATTTAAAGGTAGTGTGACTAATGTTACAAGTACAAAATCATTTCATTTGAATTTGAAAGCAACAGTATTTTCAAGGATGAAGTGAATCCAATATCAAGACGCTGCGGTTCCATATCAAATTCTTGGTAATGCAGTTTACATTGGCATTGCCAGATGTGTCTTCTTGTTTCTCCCCTGTGTATTTTTTTGTTGGCATTGGAGCGATATTAAATATGTGTGTGTGTGCACTTGTCTGTCTGTGTTAGTGTGTGCGTGTGTGTATGTGTGCTTGAGTGTTTGTGTGTCTGTCTGTGTGTATGTAAGCATGTGTGTGTGAGTCTGAGTGCGTGAGTGAGTGAGTGAGTGTGTAAGTGTGTGTGTGTGTGTGTGTGTGTGTGTGCGCAGTGCTGGAACCGTGCCTCAGTGCTGGCTGCTGCTGCTGTGCTGCTGTAGAGGCAGTAGATGGCTGTAGAGGCAGAAGCGTGTAGAGGCAGAAGCGTGTAGAGGCAGTAGATAGCTGTGGTCTGTAGCGTGTAGAGGCGGTAGGTGGCTGTGGTCTGTAGCGTGTAGAGGCAGTAGATAGCTGTGGTCTGTAGCGTGTAGAGGCGGTAGGTGGCTGTGGTCTGTAGCGTGTAGAGGCAGTAGATAGCTGTGGTCTGTAGCGTGTAGAGGCGGTAGGTGGCTGTGGTCTGTAGCGTGTAGAGGCAGTAGATGGCTGTAGAGGCAGTAGATGGCTGTGGTCTGTAGCGTGTAGAGGCAGTAGGTGGCTGTAGAGGCAGTAGGTGGCTGTAGAGGCAGAAGCGTGTAGAGGCAGTAGATGACTGTAGAGGCAGAAGCGTGTAGAGGCAGTAGGTGGCTGTAGAGGCAGAAGCGTGTAGAGGCAGTAGATGGCTGTAGAGGCAGTAGATGGCTGTAGAGGCAGTAGATGGCTGTAGAGGCATTAGATGGCTGTAGAGGCAGTAGATGGCTGTGGTCTGTAGCGTGTAGAGGCAGTAGATGGCTGTAGAGGCAGTAGATGGCTGTGGTCTGTAGCGTGTAGAGGCAGTAGATGGCTGTAGAGGCAGTAGATGGCTGTGGTCTGTAGCGTGTAGAGGCAGTAGGTGGCTGTAGAGGCAGTAGGTGGCTGTGGTCTGTAGCGTGTAGAGGCAGTAGGTGGCTGTAGAGGCAGTAGATGGCTGTAGAGGCAGTAGGTGGCTGTAGAGGCAGTAGATGGCTGTAGAGGCAGTAGATGGCTGTGGTCTGTAGCGTGTAGAGGCAGTAGATGGCTGTGGTCTGTAGCGTGTAGAGGCAGTAGGTGGCTGTAGAGGCAGTAGGTGGCTGTAGAGGCAGTAGGTGGCTGTAGAGGCAGTAGGTGGCTGTAGAGGCAGAAGCGTGTAGAGGCGGTAGATGGCTGTAGAGGCAGTAGATGGCTGTAGAGGCATTAGATGGCTGTAGAGGCAGTAGATGGCTGTGGTCTGTAGCGTGTAGAGGCAGTAGGTGGCTGTAGAGGCAGTAGATGGCTGCGGTCTGTAGCGTGTAAAGGCAGTAGGTGGCTGTAGAGGCAGTAGATGGCTGTAGGGGCAGTAGGTGGCTGTGGTCTGTAGGGTGTAGAGGCAGTAGATGGCTGTAGAGGCAGTAGATGGCTGCGGTCTGTAGCGTGTAGAGGCAGTAGATGGCTGTAGAGGCAGTAGATGGCTGTGGTCTGTAGCGTGTAGAGGCAGTAGGTGGCTGTAGAGGCAGTAGGTGGCTGTAGAGGCAGTAGGTGGCTGTAGAAAAGTGCTTCAGCAGCCGTCTGCATCAGACATGCCAGCAGACCGGGGAAACCTGAGCGAGCCGAGGCCACAAACGCCTTTTATCAAGCCATGCAGAAAAGAAAGAGTGTGAGCAAGAGTGGGGGAGAGGGAGAAAGAGAGAGAGAGAGAGAGAGAGAGAGAGAGAGAGAGAGAGAGAGAGAGATTCAGCGAGAGAGAGAAAGAGAGAGATAGTGAGCAAGAGACTGAGATAGAGGGAGCAAGAGAGAGAAAGAGAGAGAAATAGAAAGAGAGAGAGCGAAAGAGAGAGCAAGAGACACACACACACACTGAGACACAAAGAGAGAGATGGAGATACAGAGGACAAGGAGGGGAAGGAGAGAGAGAGAAAGATGGAGAGAGAAAGAGAGACACACTGAGACAGAAAGTCAGAGAAAGAAATGGAGATGAAGAGGACAAGGAAGTAAGGGGGAGAGAGAGAAAGAGAGAGTGAGAGAGAGAAAGAGAGAGTGAGAAGTGGACTAAAAATGAAGGGAGGGAGGGAGATGGATAGAAACGTTCCTGGAGGCAGACACATGTGCATTAGCGACATTAGCGACATTAGCGCATTAGCGACAGCATGTGCTTGCCCACTTTGCCAGGAGGCTTTGATCCATGACAGAGCTGTGACTGCTCCTTTTCCAGTGGACACCACTTCCTCTGTGCAGGACACAACTTCCTCTGTGCAGGACACCACTTCCTCTGTGCAGGACACCACTTCCTCTGTGCAGGACACAACTTCCTCTGTGCAGGACACCACTTCCTCTGTGTAGGACACCACTTCCTCTGTGCAGGACACCACTTCCTCTGTGCAGCACATAACTTCCTCTGTGCAGGACACCACTTCCTCTGTGCAGGACACCACTTCCTCTGTGCAGCACATAACTTCCTCTGTGCAGGACACCACTTCCTCTGTGCAGGACACCACTTCCTCTGTGCAGCACACCACTTCCTCTGTGCAGCACACCACTTCCTCTGTGCAGGACACCACTTCCTCTGTGCAGGAGTCCAGTCGTCCTCCTGTGTGTTTTATTTTTTATTTTTTGGTTTCTGTCTGAGCACTGTATGGCTCTGTAACTGACACATGAAGAGGTGCTGTGGTGTTTGGAGGAGAGGGAGAGAAAGGGAGAGAGAGAAAGACAGAAGGAGAAAGAGAGAGAGGGGGACAGACAGACATCAACCATATCCTACCCTTAGTGCTTCTTCTTCACGGCTTCCTGCTGGACAGGAAACACATGCTTGTTTTTTATTATTTGCGTCTGAGGTGCTTGCGTGGCGGCTTTCACTTTGCTTCTCAGCACATTTCTGTTTTAATGTTTTATCTGTTCCCCCATGTTACACTTATCACACCAGTGGATCTTAGTAACGTTAGGGGCCAAAGAATTGTCCCTTTTGCAGCGTCTTTTTGAAAGAGAACCATTTCGCCCTATGTCTGCCTGTGCACTGGTTCTCGCCTGCATTGTGTCTGCTACTGAGAGGCTTTCTTGTCTGTAGGGTGCTGTGTGCTGTGTGTGTTTGTATGTGTATGTCGGAGAGGTACAGATCAGAGAGAGAGAGACAGAGAGAAAGAGACAAACAGAGCGAGAAAGGCAGAGAAAGATGGAGAAAGAGTAAGAGACAGAGAGAGAAAGAGAGACAGAAAGAGACAGAGAAAGAGACAGAGAGAGAGGCAGAGACAGAGAGTGAGAAAGAGAGAAACAGAGAGAAAGAGAAAGAGAGCATCTCACACCTGTGTTTGTATGTGTTGGTGTATGAACGTAAGCATGCTCGCTGGTGGGAGTAAGTGTGTGTGTGAGTGTGAGTGAGCGTGTGTGTGTGTGTGAATGAGCGTGTGTCTGTGTGTGTGTGTGTGAGCATGTGTGTGGGGGGCTGAGAGCGCAAGCCAGGAGTGAATCCTCGTTCGTCGATTACCCCACCCCTCTCCTCTCCAAGCGCCCCCACCCCTCTTCTCTCCTCTCCTCTCCTCTCCTCTCCTCTCCAACGCCCCCACCCCTCTGCTCCCGCTCCCGTTTGAGTGCACAGTCGGACTGGACTTCCACGGAGCACGGATCCACTCATTAAGCAGACACGTCCAGACACTGTTGCCTAAGCAGTGATCGCTAGCGAGAGAGTGGGGGAGAAAAGAAAAGAAAAGAGAGAGAGAGAGAGAGAGAGAGAGATAGAAAGAGCAGAAAGAGATCTGCTAGAGGTAGGAGAAGGAGACAAAAACACACTCTCACACACACGCACACTCACACACACACGCACACGTGAAGAGCCTGCTGCCTCCTCCCTTCTGTCATCCTAATCATTATTTTTGTTTCTATCCGAATACTGCACGGCGAGAGGCTCACCAAGAGTTTTGAGTTGATAGGAGGAAAACTAGAAATAGAGTGAGCGGGGAGAGAGAGGGCCAGAAAAAGAGGAATTCAACCTGGTCTGTCTACTTCACTTCCACAACTTGCTTAAAGAAGGAAGGAGAGCTCGGTTCAGTGTCGGAGCGAGCCTTCAGTCCCTGTTCAAGATGATGATGTACTTGTGGGTATGTAACATTTGCTTATGGCTCCTTTCTCTATTTTCTTTGCCTTGTGCATGTAGGTGTGTGTGTGTGTGTGTGTGTGTGTGTGTGTGTGTGTGTGTGTGTGTGTGTGTGTGTGTGTGTTTGTGTTTGTGCGTGTGTCTGTGTGTGTGTGTGTGTGTGTGTGTGTGTTTGTGCGTGTGTCTGTGTGTGTGTGTGTGTGTGTGTGTGTGTGTGTTTGTGCGTGTGTCTGTGTGTGGGTTCGCACATTTGTGTGTGGTTGTCTGGGCATATATATATACTGTGCGTGTGTGTGTGTGTGTGAAAGGTATGTCTGCATACTGTGGAATTTGTGTTTGCTTTGTGTGTGTGTGTGTGTGTGTGTGTGTGTGTGTGTGTGTCCATGAGAAGCAAATTCATAATTGATGAGCGAAACCTGCCTTTTTATTTATAGGTTGTAAGTTCCTGTCCTTGCACCTTAGTGATGTAAGGATGCTACGTCCCTGGCGTGTGTGTTTTGCTCTTTGTGTGTGTCACATATGCGTATGCATTTGTGCGCCCGCTGTGTTTGTGCTCTCACTCACACACTTGTTTGTTGGTTTGTGTGTGTGTGTGTTTATTTATTTATTGCCGGCGTGTTTTTGGAGGGGGTTTTGGATGCTGGCTGTGGAAATGGTTTCTGGAGTGTGTGTCTGATTTATCGCTATGTGCAGCTCATCCTGTAACACACTGATTCAGCGGCGTAGCGTGCATGTGGCATTTCCACATCCGCTTCTAACGACCAATCGCTGTTCCCTCAACCAGAACCGCATTTAATGGCCAGCACTGACTTTGATAAATGCAGCAAAACTTTTTTTATGATTTATTTTATTTAGCTATTTCATTTTTTCAAGTTTATTTATTTATTTGTGTGAAAACATCCCTGCTGTGTTTACATGGCACTGTAGCGGTCTCTGGATGGTATGCATCCCTCGTATGGAGCTCTCAGGGAAAACATGCATTACATACTGTAAAATTGAGTTGTATAGTATCGAACTGAATTGACACCTTTTTTGTGGTTTTTGTGGTTAGCCTAATTTATCTGAGACTTGACTGGTGTGATGCTATGGCGATGTGACATTTGTTTGAGGAGAGCAGCAGAGATCAGTGGCTGCTGTATGAATGCTCACCCTTGGCTTCTGCACTGCCATTCTGCAGTTCTTTCATCCTCTCTCCCTCTCTCTCTCTCTCTCTCTCTCTGCCGCTTTCTTTCTTTCTTTCTTTCTCTCTATGGATCCCTTTAAAAAAAAGTTCTGCCCCTGACTGCGCAGAACTTTCTAGCGTCCCAATTTTAGGCCCATCCAGGGTGATAGCTGGCGAAATACACCGGAAAGCATTGACTCATAACTGCAGGGGTGTGACATGGGAAGTGTGTGTGTGTGTGTGTGTGTGTGTGTGTGTCTGTGAGTGTGTGCATGTGTTTCTGTATATGTGATGTGTAGAGAGAGTGAATGATAAGAGAGACTCCGTGTGTGTGTGTGTGTGTGTGGGAGAGAGAGAAGAGAGAGTGTGTGTCTGTGGCTCATCTCATTATCTGTCTCCTTACCTGCCATTATCGCTCAGAATCAGTCCTAGTTGAGGGGTTTCAGTGGGTTAATTGCTCATGCAGTAAATGTAAAGTAGCCTGCTAAGGGCGGCTCTCTCAGATTTATCTGAGAATTAATCACTTCCAACAAAAGCCTAATCTGATGGGCAGGTCCAGTGCGAAAGGAGATGAAGGGAGGCCTTTGGTGCCTGTTTCATATATGTGGCTGTGAAGACTGTCAGTATCACGGAAGTTAAGTTCCACTTAAATCACCTGCACGCCAGGGCATGTGTAACTCTTTCAGATATTTTGTTTGAAAGCAGCGATGATAACTTTGTGTGTTTTAAACGCAGCGATGATAACTTTGAGTGTTTTATGAGGTCTCTCCGCCAGAAAATGTGGAGAGGAATACCTCGCTGTGAATCAAGTGAATGCACTTCAAAGTTCTTTGAAGGCTTCAAAGAACATCAAAGTTTTCTCTGTTTGAAAAAATTCAATTCATTTAAGTCCCATAATTAGCTAGAGGTGGTAATGCATCGTAAGTAAACAGCAATACCATCACTAACAAATAAACAGTGATAACAACAGGGAGAAAAAATATCAGTTTGAAAAGTATTAAAGATGACCATGCAGCAGGCCTTTCATCTCTCTCCTTTCCTTCTGCTACACACAGGAACACGCAGGTCATTTATATCCATTTCCTTTGCATGAGTGCGGTGAATATTTCATTACAAAGAATGCTATAGAAATATTTGATCTGTCCATAGTGGTGAAAATCAATACTTTACACACATGGTTGCGTGCTTTATTACTGCGATCACTGGCTCGCAGGCATCTCCCCGCTTTTCCAGACGTGTGGCCACAGTATTGGAGATTGGTGATTGAATTTATTTGAAGCTAATGCCGCTAAGCGCTTTTGCTGGGAGTCGGGCCGCACCGCGCCGAAGTGGCGCTGGAGAGAGTGGAGGGAGTGGAGAGAGTGCAGAGAGTGGAGAGAGTGCTATCCTCCCTCTCACCTGTTCTGGGAGTCGGGCCGGGCCGTGCCGGAGTGGCGCTGGAGAGAGTGGAGAGAGTGCAGAGAGTGGAGAGAGTGCTATCCTCCCGTCCACCTGGGAGTCGGGCCGGGCCGGGCCGTGCCGGAGTGGCGCTGGAGAGAGTGGAGAGAGTGGAGGGAGTGCTATCCTCCTGTCCACCTGTTCTGGGAGTCGGGCCGGGCCGGGCCGTGCCGGAGTGGCGCTGGAGAGAGTGCTATCCTCACTTCCACCTCTACGCCTCTCCGGCTCCAGATTAGGTGCTGTCATTTCCTGCTAAGGGAGTGTGTAAATCATTCCAGACAATAAAAGAAACACAAGCACGCACACGCACACACACACATGCACATACACACACACACGCACACACATGCACACACACACACACACAGACACACACACACACGCACATGCACACACACACACACACGAAAACATGGCTTGTCACGGAGGTCACCCTGAGTTATTTGGGCTGTCTTATTGGTCTTGTCACTGCACATTTGCGCATATTTATCGCGTTCGCCATTTAATGTGCGTGCCCCGCTGGCCGTTTTGCGCTGTATTTCAGGGCACCGGGCTATTGTCAAACTTTTCTTGCCTGACGCTTGGTTTTGGAGAGGAGAGAATTGTGGGGCAAATATTTCTGTTTGCGGGCCAGCGGTGGTGCAGTATTTGTCACAGGAGGTTATCGCAGGAGCTGCCTTCTGGATTCGCTGTGTTGTCCTACACGCGCCGTCTGATTTGTACTACAAATAGAAGCATCGGCGCTCGCGCCAGGGCCACAGCCATTTATAAGAGAGGCGTGATATTAATGTAAGGCTTTGATTAATACCGAATGACATTCAGAGTTAACTCGTGGGAGCTGCTGCTCATTTAAGTTTCAGGATCTCAGGGGTCTCACAGAAAGAGCTGGAAATGGGTTGTAAGGCACACGAGGGTAGGGATTTTTTTTTTTGCTGCCGGATGATGTTCCTTGTGGGATTTGGGCGGGTTATCAGCATAGCCCATTTTTAGGGGAAAAGGATATGGAATATTTAATTGAGACATGTATCCAGAAGATGAAAAATTGAACATCAATAGCCAGATCTAACGTCAAGAGTCATTTTGAAGTTGCAAATGTCACTTGTCCCTAGAGGTGAAGACACATGTCAAGCGGTACTGAGACAGACAGTCCCTCGGAGGAAGGTGCGCAATATTGTTTGTGACAAAAAAAAAATGGTTGTAATTTCTGCACGTCAAAAGTGACAAAAGCTTCACCCTCAGTTGAAGTTTCACACAATGTACATACTCTGACACCGAGCACTGGATTTTTAGAATTGCAACAGTTTGATGTTTAGCACAAATCCCCCGCAGTCACCTCATGATTCATAGTTGCATGATTAGATTTCACACAAAATTGTTGCAATTGTAACAGCTAAACATTGCTATCTGTGTCTGCACTAACTGTAAAGTGCACTTTTCAGTTAATCGGGAAAAAATACACTTGAAAATACAGTTCTGTTGTCATTGAGCTGTGCTGATTGTTGATGTTTGTAGAGTCTTGGGTGCATGTGCGTGTTAGGATGCACGGGTGATAATTGTTGATGTTTGTAGAGTCTTGGGTGCATGCGAGCATTAGGATGCGCTGGTGACAGAGAAAATGCTCTGCAGGAGAAGCTCTGCTGACTACAACATCTGCTTCCCTTAAAGGGCCAGTCCAGGATTTATTTCAAACGCTGCAGAATTACTGGCTGCATTGGTTGTAAATTGAAAGTTAATTGTTCAAGCTTTTGTTCCCCAAGACATTGAGGCTCGCTGTCTTTCTCTCTCTTTCTCTCTCTCTCTCTCACACACACACACACAAACACACACACTATGCACACACACACACACACACACACACTTTCTTTGTCTCTTCCTTTCTCTCTCTCGCTCCTCTCCCTGTCTTTCTTTCTGTCTCTGCGTCTCTTTCTTTCTTGTGTTGGTATGTAGCTCTCATTGTCACTTTTCATAATCATTCTCTTTGTCTCCATTTTTGTCTTTCTTTCTCATCCTGTCCAGCGTCTCCACATGTATCTCTCTGGCCTCATACATCATCCCTCTTTCTTGACCTCATTCTGGTTTCACTCCCATCCTCAGCCCACTGTCTTTATAAATATATATGTCACCCTCTCCTCACACACACACACACTCACACACACACACACACACACACACACACACACACACACACACACACACACACACACACACACACACACTCTCTCTCTCTCTCTCTCTCACACACACACACACACACACACACACACACACACACACACACACACACACACACACACACACACACACACACATCCACCACTACCAACACTGCCTCCACGACAATACTCACCATCTCTTTCAGATTGCAGGCTTTATTTGTATCAGTTAGACATGGCAGAAAGAGACATATTTCTATTAGTTAGACATGGCAGAAAGAGACATATTTCTATTAGTTAGACATGGCAGAAAGAGACATATTTGTATTAGTTAGACACGACAGCAACAAACATAAAAACGTTGGTCAAACATACGTAAAAGAACATATAAAAGAGCATGTTATTATGATTCCAGCTTTAGTAATAGGACCAATAGGCCAGTTTAAAGGCTTAAAAACTTACAGGTATGTGTCCACTCTCTCTGTGGCAGTCACACACAGGTATGTGTCCACGCTCTCTGTGACAGTCACACACAGGTATGTGTCCACGCTCTCTGTGACAGTCACACACAGGTATGTGTCCACTCTCTCTGTGACAGTCACACACAGGTATGTGTCCACGCTCTCTGTGACAGTCACACACAGGTATGTGTCCACTCTCTCTGTGGCAGTGACACACAGGTATGTGTCCACTCTCTCTGTGACAGTCACACACAGGTATGTGTCCACTCTCTCTGTGACAGTCACACACAGGTATGTGTCCACTCTCTCTGTGACAGTCACACACAGGTATGTGTCCACTCTCTCTGTGACAGTCACACACAGGTATGGCAAGTGTCCACTCTCTCTGTGACAGTCACACACAGGTTTGGCAAGTGTCCACTCTCTCTGTGACAGTCACACACAGGTATGGCAAGTGTCCACGCCCTGGCTGCGTGATGCCCTGTTTGATCTGCGCAGCGTGGTTCCTGCGCCCCTGCGATAGTCACGCGGTGGCCTGTCACCCGTGCGCCTCCTCCCCCGGCCTGTCAGCTCCGAGCCATCAGAGTGCAGGGACACGCTGGACGGACGTCAAGAACAAATCAATGAGCCAGAAGAAGCGTCCAAACAGCCGTGTCACTGCCCTGGCTGCACAATCTGATGTTATTCCTCTTACTCTTCCTCATACCCCTCCTCCTCCTCCTTCTTTCTGTTTCTGCTTCTTTTCTTCCTCCTCCTCCTCCTCTC
>CM050216.1:36856242-36861242 GCA_027475355.1 Coilia nasus | reverse complement strand
TGTGTGTGTGTGTGTGTGTGTGTGTGTGTGTGTACGCACGTGTGTGTGTGTGTGCGTGTGTGTGTATGTACGCCCGTGTGTGCATGTGTGTGTGTGTGCGCACACGCGTGTGTCTTTGAGATAAATAAAAAAGGGAAGTAAAGTCTATTGAGATGTGCACGCAGGATCAATGGCACTCCTCTGTCCGACAGGACCGTAGTCATATCACAGTATTGACTCTGCACTGCTTCAAAAGCCACTCTCGTCAGCTCTTTAAAGAAGCCAAAGACAGTGTGACTGTGAATACATTGTTCCTCTGAAACGGACAGCAGGTATTAATCAGAGTTATGGGAGCAGGGATAGGCACAGAATATAACTTTGATCCATAAAGATGAGGTGACATTTTTACTCTCCGCTTTCTCATAATTTATTAAGAAAATGTTAAATTTGACATAATCGAGTCTATTATATGAATAACACTAAATAAGTTATTATATCAGTACCTAATGCGGTGCTTTAAAATCATATTGATTGCCAGTAATACATACATTATTTCACAGAGGACGAATTATTCTTTTTACAGTCGCATCGAAGCTCTGTGTATGTACGTATGTGTGTATGTATCATCCCAGTGAACAAAAGCACCTTGCAAAGAACCTGTATTTTTTCAAGGTCCTTCGTATCAAATGCAGCATCTTTTTTAAATAGCTCTGCAAAAGCAATGAGAAGTATATTTATTACAGCATTAAAGTCACATTCTCACGCAGCAGCCATGTTGCTTGAGTACAGGCTGGTTGCTGCTGTTCCTGTATGGCTGTGTGAGTTTGTGTGACTCGTACAGGTTCAGATCTGCAGATGTGTGTCTGCAGTTTAAATCTGCGCTTGTGCCCGTACCGTATGTGTAATTGGCTAGTTGTCTTATTTGCCCCCTTCTTACTTTGAGAGAAATATGTGTGTGTGTGTGGGTGTCAGAGCTGAGGGGAGTAGGTAGTGGGGGCAGGGGGTAGACAGAGAGTCAGTATTGGGGGGGGTATACGTGGAGGAGGTAGTGGGGGCAGGGGTAGATAGAGAGTCAGTATTGGGGGGGTATACGTGGAGGAGGTAGTGGGGGCAGGGGGTAGACAGAGAGTCAGTATTGGGGGGGGCTATACGTGGAGGAGGTAGTGGGGGCAGGGGGTAGACAGAGAGTCAGTATTGGGGGGGGTATACGTGGAGGAGGTAGTGGGGGGCATCAGGGCTGAGGGCAGTGAATAGTGGGTGTGTCAGTAGGCGGGGAGTCAGTAAGGGTGGGGGGGGGGGGGTGGGGGGGTAGTGGGGGGGCTTCAGGGCTGAGGGGTGAATAGTGGGGGTGTCAGTAGGCGGGGAGTCAGTAGTGAGGGGGGGGGGGTAGTGGGGGCATCAGGGCTGAGGGGTGAATAGTGGGTGTGTCAGTAGGCGGGGAGTCAGTAGTGGGGGGGGGTAGTGGGGGGCATCAGGGCTGAGGGGTGAATAGTGGGGGGTGTCAGTAGGCGGGCAGTCAGTAGTGAGGGGGGGGGGGTAGTGGGGGGCATCAGGGCTGAGGGGTGAATAGTGGGGTGTCGGTAGGCGGGGGAGTCAGTAGTGGGGGGGGGGGTAGTGGGGGGCATCAGGGCTGAGGGGTGAATAGTGGGGGTGTCGGTAGGCGGGGAGTCAGTAAGGGTGGGGGGTAGTGGGGGGGGCTTCAGGGCTGAGGGGAGTGAATAGTGGGGGTGTCAGTAGGCGGGGAGTCAGTAGTGAGGGGGGGGGGTAGTGGGGGGCATCAGGGCTGAGGGGTGAATAGTGGGGGTGTCTGTAGGCGGGGAGTCAGTAGTGGGGGGCATCAGGGCTGAGGGGTGGAATAGTGGGGGTGTCGGTAGGCGGGGAGTCAGTAGTGTGGGGGCATCAGGGCTGAGGGGTGAATAGTGGGGGTGTCGTAGGCGGGGAGTCAGTAGTGGGGGAGCATCAGGGCTGAGGGGTGAATAGTGGGGGTGTCGGTAGGCGGGGGAGTCAGTAGTGGGGGGCATCAGGGCTGAGGGCAGTGAATAGTGGGGGTGTCGGTAGGCGGGGAGTCAGTAGTGGGGGGGGGTGGGGGTAGATGGGGACTAGTCAGCATGACAATATCTATTAATTGCAGTATGAATTACAGCATCCTCCCCTTTGAGCACAGGTCAGCATGCACGCCCTCACATCTCATTTCCATTTTGAGCGACGACCACGCAGCACACACACAACACACACACACACACTACGGTGCTGAACGAACAAAAAAAGCCTTAAATCTATTTAACTTCTCAAGTCTATTTTAGAAAGAGCTATTCCCCCTCTCTGCCGGCAGCAGCTGGAGTGACAGGAAACACTACCTATCTGAATTAAAGATAATGAAAGATCATTCGGAGGCTACAAGCAATAGCTTGTGATCATCTCGTACATTCTCAAAGCTCCATTTCTCCCCCGTTCACTGCCTTCCTATTCCACCCTTCCGCTCGCCCCTGTCTTTTTTCCCTCTCTCTCTCCCTCCCTCCCTCTCGTTCTCTTCATTCCTCTCCTGAAAGAACATTGTGTCGTTTATAATTCCTTCTGCACAGAGCAGGGCAATTAATAAGGGAGGGGACGCTCAATTGAAACGTCCTTTGACTAGCCCCCATGTTCGCCTACCCCAGGGCATTTTATTTTTCAAAGTTTGCGCTTAATCACAGAATCTGGACCATGATGGTTCTGACCAGGTAATTTTCCGTAACACAGTTGACAGAGATGGATTACATGGAGGGCCTATTGGCTTCCCTGCTTTTGTGCGCTGGTGATAAGACTAGGTAAGGGTTATCTCGACGCGAGCGCCCGGGAACGATACAGCTACCTAATAAGTCCCAGGATGATATGCCGCGCGTACAGCTAGCGGGACGGCGGCAAGCGCGACAAGGGGACTAGCCTCGCTCGCTCGCGTCGCTCAGGGTTAGCGGCAGCACAAAAGAGGAAGAAAAGAGAGGAGAGGAGAGGAGAGGAGAGGGAGAGAAGAGGGGAGGAGAGGAGAGCGAGGAGGAGGGAGAAAGGAAAATGTTTCTTTTTTTGCTGGGTGCACAACAGCTATAGGTTCCGCCAGTTATATTAAACCAATACACTAGCTACACAGTCCTATGCACACTGCAGTGTGTGATTGATGTGTTTCTGTGTGTGGTGTGTGTGTGTGTGTGTGTGTGTGTGTGTGTGTGTGTGGTGCACAGATGTTGGAGCTGTTATGAAAGCACGAGTTAGGCAATGCTAACAGAGGCTATTACACAAAAAAAAAGGCTTTAATTTCAAACTTCCATCTGATATAACTGTTAATGCAAGTATAATTTCAGTAAGCAGTCTTACTCAAAACTAAATAATTACTTCTTCCAAAGAACACGCCGTGGTGCATTTAGTGTTCTTCGTCTCCCTTCACTTTGCCTCTAATGTCTCAGATTTGAGCTTGAGTGATTTGGGCCCATCGCTGATAATGTCTGAAGCGCAGGAGCTGAGAAGCTCAGAGTCAGCACTTCTGCCTTGCCTCGGTGCAATCACGAGTGAAAGGGGAATAAATCTGCACACCAGCGGTGCAGTGCTGCTGAGCTGGGGGGGCTGTGGGGGCACATGCAGCATTGCAAACTGCCCCTTACCGCACACAGGGAACACATCAAACCGCACCAAAGCCACCCTGGAGCCAAATTTACCTGTGGACCACCTAAAGCCACATAGAAGGAGTATAGTCACACACTGCTGTATTATTAACATTTACAAAAGGACACGTCAATGAATATGAGTTTTTTATATGCACGTAACGCAAATGTAAAGACACATTATGTAATACAGTCACACATTATATCACACAAAATATACCAGTCAGGAGGGTTTACTGTAAAACATGCTTACTTCACGGGTCACACAGAAAAAAAGATATGGTATCCCACTGAACATTAAAAAAGGGCCATCAATCAGCCTGCCATCGGCCATTTAAAAAGTCCTGCCCCTTTATGGCCGTATATTTTTATAGTTTCAGCAGTTACCAAAGTTAAAATGGGGAAAAGCTGTAACTACCTTAATCCCAGTGCAAATATGACTGTAGTTACACTTCCAGCAACCTGCTGCAAAATGTAGCAAACTACTGTTTAATTACATGTAGTTCGTCACTCCCCAGCCTGCTTGTGTGTGTACCGAGGAGGGGTTGGTGGTAGTATGCTTGTGTGTGTATGCTGAAGGTGTGTGCAGTGTGCCTTGGGGGTATTGCATGCGTGTTCTTGGGTGGGGGGTGGGGGGGTTGCATAAAGACTAATTGAATGCTACAAATTGAATGTATTCTTGATAACATACACATTGGTATGCCATCCAAAGGACTACAACAAAAGCTAGTATTATCAGCTTACGATCCATCTTCGAGATAGTTATTTAGCTATGGTAGTAGGCTAGGCGGGAAGCGGTTAAATTTTACGAATGAAAGTACGGCTTAGCCTAGTGCGTAGGTTAGAATGGAATGGATTTGATCGCACGTGTGTTTTGTTTTACATCATTTGTTCCGTTCACCAGGAACCAGGAGAAAGAGAGAAACACTTTTATTATAACCTGTCAGCACCCCCTCCATGCTGGGGGAGTAATTGGGGATTGGGGGGGGGGGGGGGGGGTGATGCTGGGGAGTAATTTGTGAGAGAAACTGTTAACTTTAACGTCTCGCTTCCCCCAGCTGTTCCACTAATTGAGCAGCATGCGGGGGGTGGGGGTGGGTTTGGGGGGCGCAGGCAGAAGGCGTTGTGTCTCGTAAATGACATCACGCAGCGGACGCCTTTCCTGAATATTGGGTAACTATCTGAACAGGAAGAATTTATATGAATATCAGCTCACAGTACGGGTTTCACTTCTGCCTTTTCCCAGCCAGCCCTATCTCAGTAAAGCTATGGTGACGAGCGAGAGCTGGGACATTAGGCAGTGACGATTAGGCAGTGACGCCAAGGAATAGTTGGATGCTAGACAGTGGCAGCTGTGGTTTGGATGGTAGATGGGGCAGGCTGTGGTGG
>CM050216.1:36841242-36853742 GCA_027475355.1 Coilia nasus | reverse complement strand
CTCTCTCTCTCTCTCTCTCTCTCTCACTTTCTCTCTCTCTCTCACACACACTCTCTCTCTCTCTCTGTTTTTAAAACCTCTCCCCAGCCATCTCTCTCTCTCTCTCTCTCTCTCTCTCTGTCTTAAAACCTCTCCCCAACCATCTCTCTCTCTCTCACACACACACACTTTCTCTCTATCTTTCTCTCTCTCTCTCACACACACACACACACTCTCTCTCTCTCTCTGTTTTTAAACCTCTCCCCAGACATCTCTCTCTCTCTCTCACTCTCTCTCTCTCTCTCCTCTCTCACTCACTCTCTCTCTCTCTGTCTTTAAAACCTCACCCCAGCCATCTCTTTCTTTCTTTCTTTCTTTCTTTCTTTCTTTCTTTCTTTTCTTTCTTTCTTTCTTTCTTTCTTTTTCTGTCTCTCTCTTCTCTGTCCCTCTCCTCCTCTCTCTCCCTTCTTTTCTCCCTCTATCCTGAGCATCTGTAATGTGCAGCATGAGAAGCGGATGTTTCCTATACGTCCTCATAATTAATGAGGGAGCCGCGTGTTCCTTCAATTAGCACCGGAGGGAGACGTGGAATTGGCCTCTTTTTGTACTGCGTGGCAGAGGGAGAGGTGGAATTGGCCCTCTTTTGTAGCGCGTGGCAGATTTAAGGGCCGCAGCACAGGCAAATAGATGGGAGAGCCCCTTAATGAGCACTGGGACTTGGAGGAATAAGCAGAAAAAATATATTGTGTAAACATCTCCAGTTATTTAAACTGGCAAAGGTAATTGATGATCTTATTTGAGAGTGCTAGCTTCAGAGCACTAAGAGAGAGAAGGCGGGGTTGTGTGTGTGTGTGTGTGTGTGTGTGTGTGTGTGTTTTTTGGAGGGGGGAGGGTGTCGGAGAGTAAGTTTTTTCACCAAGTCTTTGATTTCCTTTAGCGTGCTATGTTAGATCCATATCAGGCCGCACTCTGATTGGCAACCCTCACAAATAGCCCTGGATGTGTCTTTGCTGATGAAAAAGAATGGACACAATTCTCCATAGGAATCTGCCTCATATAGATACAGTGCATCATATAGACCTGCCTTATACAGATACAGTGTATCATATTAATCTGCCTCTTATAGATACAGTGCATTATATCGATCTAACTCATATACTGTAGATACAGTGTATCATATGGATCTGCCTCCTATAGATACAAGTGCATCATATAGATCTGCCTCCTATAGATACAGTGCATCATATAGACCTGCCTCTTATAGATACAGTGCATCATATGGATCTACCTCATTACTGTAGATACAGTGCATCATATAGACCTGCCTCCTATAGATACAGTGCATCATATAGACCTGCCTCTTATAGATACAGTGCATCATATGGATCTACCTCATATACTGTAGATACAGTGCATCATATAGACCTGCCTCTTATAGATACAATGCCTCATATGGATCGGCCTCCTATAGATACAGTGCATCATATAGATCTGCCTCATATACTGTAGATACAGTGCATCGTATGGATCTGCCTCATATAGATACAGTGCATCGTATGGATCTACCTCCTATAGATACAGTGCATCGTATGGTTTAGGACTCCTGGTGCTTAAGGTCTGTGCTGTTATATCTCCAAGAGGACAAAGTAGACCATTTTGAGCTACGTTGTGCTGTAGTGAACACACACAAGTGCTCATGCAGTGGATTGTTAGCTCGTCACATTTGATCAGTTTGCTGTTTCCCAGTAAAGCATTGAGTTGTTTGTGAACAGGCTGTTCTGGTGGTGTTACCCTAATAATTGTATGCATGTCTATGCGCACATACCCATGCAAAAAGCATTCACACATGTAACACAAGCATTCACACACACACACACACACACACACACACACCACCACACACACACACACACATACACACACACACACACACATACACACATACACACATGCACACACACACATAACACACATGCGCACACACACACATACACACACACACATGAATGAGAGGGGTCGTGTCAAAAGGAACAGTCCATGATTAGCGGGAGTGGTCTGGGAGTAGAGGGAGGGCCCATCCTCCCCACATCTGCTCTGCTTCACAACACACACACACACACACACACACACACACACACCACACACACACACATACATACACACACGGGCTCCTAAATGAAGGCAGTCCCCCAGGAGCCGAGCGAAGAGCCGGAGTGTTGCAGCGCGGCGCGGCGCGGCGCTCTAATCTGCTAGAGGAAGAGTGCGGCTAATTAATGATATGCTAATGCCTCTCGCGGGTGCAACACAGCGCATCCCCGTCACCCAACGCAAGGTGTTTCCGCCGCTGATGTGTGTGTGGACATAGCGGCCATTGTTCCACAATGCCGAATTAGATGTCAGATGAATGAAGACTTCAAAGGGCTTTCTTCCTCCCCCTCCTCCTCCTCTCTCTCAGCACCCTTGCTGTCTTTCAGAGAGAGTTACAGAGGAGATTGTGTTATTGTTTTAATTGCTTCATTAAAGAAAGCTACTCATGAGGCAAAGTGTGCGCTGCTGTTGAACCGTCTATAGGGACTGCGAGATGGGAGAGCGAGTGAGCTTGCTTTGCCGGTTTGTCGCGCTATACGAAGGACAGCGCTCCCTGTCATCCCGTTCTTTTTTTACCCTGCTCTGTCAACGCAACCTGCTAATGAAGGCAACACTGCTATTAGTCATGTCTGACGCTAATGAATGATCTTTCAGTCAGCTTACCCTGATGCCTGTTTGTGCTCATCAATACGCGGAGGTTGACATGATTTGCTAAGCTAGCCACCCCGCCATGCAGGGTCCATTTCTCCAGCTCCGACACCCGCCCCCAACTACAGGACACTGACACTTTCTACCTCTCCCCTCACACTCGCTCCCTTTCTCTCCCTTTCTCTCTCTCCTCTCCTACGCAACTTCACCTACATGCCAGCTATCTATTTATCTGGCTATCTGTCTGTCTGTCTGTCTGTCTGTCTGTCCTGTCTGTCTGTCTGTCTATCTATCTATCTATTTATCTATCTATTTGTCTGTCTGTCTGTCTGTCTGTCTGTCTGTCTGTCTGTCTGTCTGGCTGGCTGGCTGCCTTTCTGTTGATGTTTTATGTTAGTTTTCTTCTAAGTCTGTGTATGTGTGCATGCGTATTTCTGCCCACAGTGTTATTTATTTGCCTTTCCATCTGTCTCTAGCCCACAACTCTTTACTCTTACGCTGTCATTGGCTGGAGATGTTGGAGGCAGAGGCAGAGAGAGAGAGAGGGAGAAAGAGGCAGAGAAAGAGAGAGGGAGAGAGAGGAGAGAGAGAGAGAGAGAGAGAGGAGAGAGAGACAAGTGCAGAGAAACAGACGGATGCAGAGGCAATGAAAGAGAGAGAGAGAGAAGGAGACAGGGAGAGAAAAAGACAAAGTGAGAGAGGCGGGTGCAGGCAAAGAGAGAGAGCGAGAGAGAGGAGAGAGAGAGCGAAAGAGAGAGAGAGGCGGGGGCTGAGAGAGAGAGAGAGGAGTTAAAGAGAGAGAGGTGGGTGCAGAGGCAGAGAGAGAGGCCGAGAGAGAGGAGAGAGAGAGCGAAAGAGAGAGAGAGGCGGGGGCTGAGAGAGAGACAGAGAGAGAGAGCAATAGAGAGAGAGAGGGAGTTAAAGAGAGAGAGGTAGGTGCAGAGGGCCGAGAGAGACAGAGAGAGAGAAAAAGTGTGGTGTGAGAGAGACAGGTGGGTGCAGAGGCAGAAAGAGAGTGAGAGAGGGAAAGAGAGGGAGCGATAGAGAGACAGGTGGGTGCAGAGGCAGAGAGAGAGTGAGAGAGGGAAAGAGAGGGAGCGATAGAGAGACAGGTGGGTGCAGAGGCAGAGAGAGAGTGAGAGAGGGAAAGAGAGGGAGCGATAGAGAGACAGGTGGGTGCAGAGGCAGAGAGAGAGTGAGAGAGGGAAAGAGAGGGAGCGATAGAGAGACAGGTGGGTGCAGAGGCAGAAGAGAGTGAGAGAGGGAAAGAGAGGGAGCGATAGAGAGAGAGGTGGGTGCAGCAGTGGGTGGATCCGTGGCTCTCCCCATATTAAACAGTTAATTAATGGAGTCACTGTCCGGACGGCTCAGCGCACGGCGTTCTGGAGGAGGGCCGGCGTGTCAGCCCTGATGGATCGCGGGGCCGTCAGCTCCGAGGCTTTTCCCGTTGGTCGTGCTGAAGCGTTACTGCATGTGACAGCCCCTGGTCCTGTCACAAGCAATCGTCCCTCCCGGGCTGTGCGGGCGCGAGGAGAAGTGGACACGCTAATGGAAGCTAAAGCACTCTAATGGCAGCGCCTGCTGAAAGCACCGAGGACTCATCCGCGGCATTTGCCCCGGCTCTCCGAGATGTCGCTCCGAATGGCTGTCCAGGCATAAAGATGGCCTGCCTTCGCCCCCTCGCCCCTTCGCCCCCCCGCCCTCCGCCCCCCGCCCTGTCCTCGGCCCCTCTCGCTCTCCCGCGCCTCTCCTGGGATGTCAGGGAGCACCCCGACTACACACCTACGCAGCGCTGCCACGTTTAGCCCCTTAAACACGAGGGGGAGTTTATCCTCGCAAGAAAAAAAAACAAATCATTCAGATTGATGGAAATGTTGAGATTACTACGGCAAGCTGTAATTTTCTGACAATTTTCACATTAATCACTGGAGCTTGCACAGCAGTCCAGTCAGGAAGAGAGCTAGTCGCTGGCTGCTAGTCGCTGTGTGCACTCTCCTTCATGTGTTATTGCTAGGTGTACAGTCACATCTAAATATTTAGCCACACACACATTCGATTCAGGTCTGCGTGTGAGAGGTTGCCTTCAGGTGATTCCTTCTGGGCGATTAAGAGGCGTCTTGCGATTGTTATTGCTGGCAATTATGCGAAGCGGCAAAAAGCGCTGAAAGCCAGTGCTAATGGGCCCGCTGGCTGTCGTGAGGCCTGGCGGGGGCTGCGGGGGCGGACAGCTTCGCTGCGACTCGCCTCCAGGCCCCGATGCCTGGGCGCCGCGAGCTGTGCAGGGGTTTGCTGCAGTGGGAGCCTTTGCCTCGTCCCCACCCACTAATCAATTTGCGGGGCCCCCAGCGCCGATGGCAGTGGGGGTAACAAACGACGCGCGGCTCCTCTGTCGCCTCTGTCGCCTCTGCCGCCTCTCCCCCAGACGCTCTCCCCCAGACGCGCTCTCCCCCAGACGCGCTCTCCAGCGCTAATGACAGCAAAGCCTCAGCTGCCGCGCAATCTGGACACACTCCTCCAGCGGGGCCCTGCCACCCGCCTCTCCCTCTCTCCCTCTCTCTCTCTCTCGCTCCCTCTCTCACTCTCTCTCTCTCCCTCTCTCTCTCTTTCCTCCTCTCTCCCCCTCTCTCTCTCTCTCCCTTGCTCCCTCCCTTGCTCCCCGATGGATTGGGGCCCCTCTCTCTCTCTCTTCATCTCTCTCCCTCTCTCTCTCTCTCTCTTTCTCCCTCTTTCTTCCTCCCTCTTTCTCCCTCTATCTCCCTCTCTTTCTCTCGCTCCCTCTCTCTCCTTCACTCACTCCCTCTCATTTGGTCCCTTTCTCTCTCTCTCTCTCTCTCCTTCGCTCTCTCTCTCCCTCTCTATCCCTCGCTCCCTCTGTCTTTCTCTCTCTCTCTCTCTTTCTCCCTCACTCCCTCTCTCTCTCCCTCTCCCTCCCTCACTCCCCGGTGGATTGGGGCCCCGTTGTCTGTGAGACGCGGCGGATCCAGGGATCCAGCCTCAGCCCCATCTGTTTAAGTAATTACTGTCATGTAAAGCCACTTTCCCCCAATACTGCCACCATGGCTAAAGGGGGGGGGGGACTGGCCAGGTACCCCCTGATTAGCCCGCAGGTACTGATTACCACTGATGTGCTCCTTCAAATGTAATGAAAACCCTCTAGGTTAAATGATTTGAATTATTTCAATTATTCAGTGGCTGCCTTTCATGTCTGGTGCCTCTGCATGGATGCGGGGATGACTGCTAGCACAAAGCAGGGAACATGTGTATGAAGCATGAGGGTGCTCGTGTATCTAGATATGTTTATGTAGATACACAGATTTATTTGTACAAAAAATAATATCCTGTGAGTGCATGCCTAGCAGATCACTGGAGCTGGAGATCACTGCAGACAGGTCGTACTGTATGTGTGTATTCAGAGTGTAGCTGTGTGTGTGTGTATTAGGAGTGTAGCTGTGTGTGTGTGTATTAGGAGTGTATCTGTGTGTGTGCATTAGGAGTGTATCTGTGTGTGTGCATTGGGAGTATATCTGCGTGTGTGTATTAGGAGTGTAGCTGTGTGTGTGTATTAGGAGTGTAGCTGTGTGTGTGTATTAGGAGTGTATCTGTGTGTGTGCATTGGGAGTATATCTGCGTGTGTATTGGGAGTGTAGCTGTGTGTGTGTATATTAGGAGTGTAGCTGTGTGTGTGTATTAGGAGTGTAGCTGTGTGTGTGTATTAGGAGTGTATCTGTGTGTGTGCATTAGGAGTGTAGCTGTGTGTGTGTATTGGGAGTGTAGCTGTGTGTGTGTATATTAGGAGTGTAGCTGTGTGTGTGTATTAGGAGTGTAGCTGTGTGTGCATTGGGAGTGTAGCTGTGTGTGTGTGTGTATTAGGAGTGTATCTGTGTGTGTGTATTGGGAGTGTAGCTGTGTGTGTGTGTGTATTAGGAGTGTAGCTGTGTGTGTGTGTATTAGGAGTGTAGCTGTGTGTGTGCATTAGGAGTGTAGCTGTGTGTGTGCATTGGGAGTGTAGCTGTGTGTGTGTATATTAGGAGTGTATCTGTGTGTGTGTATTGGGAGTGTAGCTATGTGTGTATATTAGGAGTGTAGCTGTGTGTGTGTATTAGGAGTGTAGCTGTGTGTGTGTATTGGGAGTGTAGCTGTGTGTGTGCATTGGGAGTGTAGCTGTGTGTGTGTATATTAGGAGTGTATCTGTGTGTGTGCATTAGGAGTGTAGCTGTGTGTGTGTGTATTAGGAGTGTAGCTGTGTGTGTGTGTATTAGGAGTGTAGCTGTTTGTGTGCATTGGGAGTGTAGCTGTGTGTGTGTATTAGGAGTGTAGCTGTGTGTGTGTGTATTAGGAGTGTAGCTGTGTGTGTGTGTATTAGGAGTGTATCTCTGTGTGTGTATTAGGAGTGTATCTGTGTGTGTGTGTATTAGGAGTGTAGCTGTTTGTGTGCATTGGGAGTGTAGCTGTGTGTGTGCATTAGGAGTGTATCTGTGTGTGTGTGTGTATTAGGAGTGTAGCTGTGTGTGTGTGTGTATTAGGAGTGTAGCTGTGTGTGTGTATTCAGGGTGTAGCTGTGTGTGTGTGCATTAGGAGTGTATCTGTGTGTGTGCATTGGGAGTGTAGCTGTGTGTGTGTGTGTGTATTAGGAGTGTAGCTGTGTGTGTGTGTATTAGGAGTGTAGCTGTGTATGTGCATTAGGAGTGTAGCTGTGTGTGTATTAGGAGTGTATCTGTGTGTGTGTGTATTAGGAGTGTATCTCTGTGTGTGTGTATTAGGAGTGTAGCTGTGTGTGTGTGTATTAGGAGTGTAGCTGTGTGTGTGTGTATTAGGAGTGTAGCTGTGTGTGTGTATATTAGGAGTGTATCTGTGTGTGTGTATTCAGGGTGTAGCTGTGTGTGTGTGTGTGTATTAGGAGTGTATCTGTGTGTGTGTATTCAGAGTGTAGCTGTGTGTGTGTGTATTAGGAGTGTAGCTGTGTGTGTGTATTAGGAGTGTATCTGTGTGTGTGTATTCAGAGTGTAGCTGTGTGTGTGTATTAGGAGTGTAGCTGTGTGTGTGTATTAGGAGTGTATCTGTGTGTGTGTGTATTCAGGGTGTAGCTGTGTGTGTGCATTGTGAAACTTCCCCTCACCTTTCCACCCAGCCAGAACTTCCCACTGTGTGTTCATCACCCTGCACACTGAGCCACCCCTCATCTCCAGCTAAATGTTTGGGTTGGTTAACATCATATCATCACAGGGAGACACAGAGAGATAAGGACAGAGAGAGAGAGAGAGAGAGAGAGAGAGAGAGAGAGAGAGAGAGAGAGAGAGAGAGAGAGAAGGAAAGAGATAGAGGCAAAAAATGATATTAACACAGGGAAAAAGGTGCAAAAAAAAAAAACCCAAGCTCACTGCAAATCCCGTCTCCATGCTAGTTCATCAATCTTCACAACACGTTCGGCACCTGGTGCAGTCCTGTCAACTTCCTGACACTGGGTGGAGGCAGCCAGTCTTTCCCTATTAGTCTGTCAGCGACACGGAGGCTCCCGCCTGCCTCCCGTCCTGAAATGGAGAGCAGTCCTGCATCCCAGCGCTGAGGAGGTGAAGAGAAGCCAGCCTGATCCTAAACGACAATGTGACAAGTCCTGCCCAGGCCCATTTAACTGCACACTAGCACGTAGCCATGCTGGCGTTAGCGCTGGTAAAAGTCAGTCTCTCGAAGCGTAAAAAAAGCGGAGCTTGTGTTGTTATAATGACGTCGTTAGTGTCATTTTGAGGCATTGGTTAGGAAAAATAAATCGTTGCAGGGAGAACTGTATGAGTTGAGTCTCGCGTGCTGTCTTTTTGTCTCCTCCTCCATTTCCCTTTCAGAATGCTATCTCGGCCCTCTGGTGAAAACATAAGTGATATTTAAAAAAACACTCTTTTTATCTTGGCTGTTCTCCACTGTGAGGAGAATTTGGGAACATATTTAATTATAATCCCAAACCCGTCTGCATGTTCTTACAGCCAAAACCTTGAGATGAGGGCCTTGCGTGTCTCATCTAGCTAAACACACTGTGCTCTTTCCACCTGCCGTATGCGTGAGGACTGTCAGTCCTATAAATAATTAAAATAACATAATGGAGACAGCCGGGCATATTCTTACCTAACAGCAGAGCCGTCCTGCTGCAGTCAGGAGAGAGAAAGGCAGAGAGGATTTGTATGCTAGTCTGCCGTAGCTGGGAGCGAGGCACAACAACCATTGAGGATATTTAAAATTAATATGGGTAACCCATTGACAATACTTTCCTTGCAGAAACCCCCATATACACTCACAAAATAAAAAAGTATGAATATATTATTATTACATCAGTATATATAACATGTTTACTGTATATTACTAACTACCCTCAGTAAATAAATATCATCACAGTAAATGTTACTAGCAGGTACACCTCATGACTGCATCATAATATGTAAAGTACATCATACATAAAAATGACGTGTGCATGCTACAGTATACGTAAACACAGTCGATGGAAACTGTGGCTGAGGTATTACTGCACACTACGCGAGCATGTAGTTCACCTAATACCACAGCAGTGTGCTCAGACCTGCTAAATCATCACAGAGATGTTATGCAAAGAAAATAATATGCAGCTGTTTTAGCTATTCCTTTTTAATGTGTTCCCTCCCATTACAGCTGAAACCATTCCCTCTTTACTTCAGCAATGTCAGATAGGGCTGTCATTTGGAGATAAGAATAAAATATTGCCTTCTTCTCTTCTTCATGGTCATGGTTGCAGCTGTTTAATTCAGCAGAGAGTCACTGTAACAAAAACCTGTGATCCTTTGCTAAGTATAAAATGGCCCCTACTTTTAAAGTCAGACATGCTAGTCAGGCACAGTGAAGCAGCAGCTGGGGTGGCTGCAGTGGTTGCTACGCTAGTAGCAGACGTGAGCAGAGCGTGTGAGGTAGATTGGGCTAGTAGCAGACGTGAGGTAGATTGGGCTAGTAGCAGACGTGAGCAGAGCGTGTGAGGTAGGTTGGGCTAGTAGCAGACGTAAGGAGAGTGTGTGAGGTAGATTGGGCTAGTAGCAGACGTGAGCAGAGCGTGTGAGGTAGGTTGGGCTAGTAGCAGACGTAAGGAGAGTGTGTGAGGTAGATTGGGCTAGTAGCAGACGTGAGGAGAGTGTGTGAGGTAGATTGGGCTAGTAGCGGGTGTGAGCAGAGCGTGTGAGGTAGATTGGGCTAGTAGCAGACGTGAGGTAGATTGGGCTAGTAGCAGACGTGAGGTAGATTGGGCTAGTAGTGGGTGTGAGGAGAGTGTGTGAGGTAGGTTGGGCTAGTAGCGGGTGTGAGGAGAGTGTGTGAGGTAGATTGGGCTAGTAGCGGGTGTGAGGTAGATTGGGCTAGTAGTGGGTGTGAGGAGAGTGTGTGAGGTAGGTTGGGCTAGTAGCGGGTGTGAGGAGAGTGTGTGAGGTAGATTGGGCTAGTAGCGGGTGTGAGGTAGGTTGGGCTAGTAGCGGGTG
The DNA here is from genome assembly GCA_027475355.1 of Coilia nasus. Lineage (NCBI taxonomy): Eukaryota > Metazoa > Chordata > Actinopteri > Clupeiformes > Engraulidae > Coilia > Coilia nasus. The sequence continues at coordinate 36,843,546 of CM050216.1, read as the reverse complement.
TGAGGTAGATTGGGCTAGTAGCGGGTGTGAGGTAGATTGGGCTAGTAGTGGGTGTGAGGTAGATTGGGCTAGTAGCGGGTGTGAGGAGAGTGTGTGAGGTAGATTGAGCTAGTAGCGGGTGTGAGGTAGATTGGGCTTTTCCAGAGATGGTACAGGCTCTGCACTGTGAGAAATAATGTCAGCGAGGGCAGAACGCTGTAGCTCTGAGCGATGTGTGATTTCACGTGGAGACAGTGTTCACTGATGCACCCACTCCTCAACTCCTCATCTCGGCCGCTGCACCATGATTGGCCCAACCGAGTGAAATGCAGCTTTATGAAAGACATGACACACACACGCACACACACACTCACACACAATGCTTGAGTGATGTGACACGACACATACTCGCTTGCTCTTTTTCAAGGAGCGGTGGATGCTTTATTTTTATTCCATGTAGCTGAAGACAACAGATGCAGTGCAAAGGGCAGCCATGTCTCATATCAAGCCACCGCGGGCTTGGTGATTGACAGATAATCAAAAAAATAATAAAATAAAGAATAAAAAAAATAACAGCAAGCAGTCGGGGTGAAAGTCAAGGGCCGAGTGTAACCCACCCTATCTCAATTAGTTCACGGAGCCGCAGTCTCGAGTCGGATGCCTGCTGCGTGGCCAGCGTTTGATCATCCCTCCAGCGACCAACACAAACCTGCTTAAAAGAATATCATGTACATAAAGCAGACATGGCAGTAGGCTTCACTAGAAAGACACGTGGGAGTGAGAAAAGAGAGAGAGAAAGAGAGAGAGAAACAGAGAGAGAAAAAGAATCTTTTTTAGGTAAAAACTGAACTGAAGTGACCAACCTAAAATGGAGCACAGCACGTGGCTTGCTTGTTCATTATGTACGTACATCTTCCTGTTCTGTAGGAGACCCATATTTCCCAATGAAGCACTAAGCCCAGTAGCAGCACACACCTGCACCTGCACTCATTTCTGCTACTTTGTTTTATTATTGCATTCGGAAATCTGACCTCCAAAGTCCACTAGATACTCACTGTTAGCAAATCAGTGAAGGTTTGTTTTTAACACAAAAAGGAGAAAGGTAGATTCAAGAAAAGAAAATGAATAATTCAGTGGATTTTGCTTCTCCCTCTCTGCATTGCTTAATGCTACGACTGCTTTATGCAGGAGACCTTGGTGTGATACCTTCATATAGTACAGTATTCATGGTTATGTCTTTGATTGTGCATAAAATATGTTCATTATGCTTAATGAGTGTACGGCAGTGACTGCTAAACCTGTGTCCAGCCTGAGCGTCTAAGTCGGGTTTCTTGTTGCGTCATCTGGTATTTACCGGCTCTTCCCATGTTCAGCTAAATGCTTTTTTGGAGGCTGTGCGAATAATGGAAAGTATCAAGCTACTTTTTTTTTCATAAAAAAAACCCTCAATTTAATTGACATTTATGTGACGTTCCTTGTTTGTCTTGAATTATTAATAATTCTGTTTCTAAAGAATTTCACTTGCAGTTAGTCTAGCAGAAGGCATAGCTTAAACCAGAAGCATTATAAAAGTGGCAATGCAAGCGCAAGCACAGTGTAATTTAAGCCGTTTTGCTGTATATTTGTTTGGTGAATTCTCTTAGAGACTTTAAATGAACATGGGCATTTATAGAAGAGTATGCCACATGTTCTTATGTGTGTTTTAATTACTGCCATTATAATGGCTATTTAGCTGACATCAGTTTTAATAACATTCCATTGTTTATTTAATTTAATCCACGGTAATCTTAGCCTACAATATTTAACTGCTGCAGTTATATTACACAGTGTGCACAAAAAGCTGGCCACTTATGAGAATTTAAGAAGCGTGATTTTTATATAGTATTTGGTAGTTTACTGTAATTAAACTGTTATTAAATCTCATTCTCACTGGAGTAGTGTAATTCTGGCCAGGTTTTCTGGGAAGGCGCTTTGTGGTGCGGGTTGGTTTATTTTTTGCAGCACTGCAGTCACGGAATGAATTCTGGCAAACACATGCTCGGCGTTCAGTAGATGGAATACATAATAACATCATGCTTTTCCTTGGAGGAATATAAACATACCCATGCAACCCCCTTCAAAAAATGATCTAAGCGTACCCTTCCCCCTGCCCCTGCCCCCCTCCCTCATTCACTCCCCGCGGAGATTCAGATGCTCGCTGAAATTCCGGTCAATGAAACAGACGCTGTCCCCGGACCCAGTTGACAGCAGATGAGAGCAGGGCTAACATCGGAAACAGCCATAGCAGCATCTGAATAGGTCTCCCTGAAAAAAAAAACGGGAATC
>CM050216.1:36833742-36836242 GCA_027475355.1 Coilia nasus | reverse complement strand
GCCTCTGTGGCTGCGAGGAGCTCCTGCAGACATCATATCTGCCTGTGGCATTGATCACACTCTCAGACTCTAAGAGAAAAATATCCGTGTGCACTGAATGCGCATCCTCTGGCTTTTTGTTTAAACGGCAATATTTGATGAAAATGTGCACATAATGCGGTACATTACCTAATGGCTTACCGCATCAATACTTCTGACAGGCACAGGTGTGTGTGTGTGTGTGTGTGTGTGTCTGTGTGTGTGTGTTGTTTTTGTGGGTTTTCGACTACACTTACAGTATAGTGTGAGGGATTTGTTACAGAGATGAGATGGAATGAATTTGTATCATTCTCTGTGGGTATACCTGTGCGCATGTGTGTGTGTGTGTATCAGGTATGCAAGCGTGTGTATATATACAGCAACTGCTTTTGTGTGGATAGATGTGTGTGTGTATCATTCTCTGTGGGTATACGTGTGCGCATGTGTGTGTGTGTATCAGGTATGCAAGCGTGTGTATATATACAGCAACTGCTTTTGTGTGGATAGATGTGTGTGTGTATCAGCGCTGTGTGTATCGACTGTGTGTGTGTGTGCACATGGCCACATGTGTGTGTATCAAGTATGTGAGTTTTGTTATGTATGTGTGTGTGTGTGTCTATATGTATAAACTGTGTGTGTGTGCCTGTGTGTGTGTGTGTGTGTGTGTGCAGGTAGGACTCAGGGCAGCAGTGGGGACCTGAGTTGACCCCTGCAGCTGCTGGGGTGTCTGCAGTGCGCGTGGCCTGCGGCCTGGGGCCTGGGGTGTGTGTTTGTGTGTGTGTGTGTGTGTGACATGGCTGCTGTGCCCTGGCCTGGGAGACGTAGGAGGGGGAGGGGGGTGGGGGTAGGTCAGCTTGGGCTCCAACACAAAATCAATCTGCTTCTTCCCCCATGCGCCCACTCTTCCATGGCTTACTTACACACACACAAACACACACACACACTGATACACACACACACACATACACACACACACACACACACACACCACACACACACACACACACACACAGACTGATACACACCCACGCGCGCGCGCGCGGCACACACACACACACACACACACACACACACACACACACACACACACACACACACACACAGACTCGCACTGATACACAGACGTGCGTACACACACACATACAGCAATGCACACACACAGACGTGCACACACACACACACATTGTCAGTACATAAACTCACATACACAGAGCCTTTGGGCTTTGCTGGTTATCAGATCTTTGGTTTGTACAAAAGAGAGGTTTTTGGTGAATTGGTGAACTGGTTTTTAATGGTAATGGCGTGTAGATGTATTTGTATGTAAGTATGTTTTGTAACTAGTTTGTAATGGTAATGGCGTGTAGATGTATTTGTATGTAAGTATGTATTGTAACTAGTTTTTAATGGTAATGGAGTGTAGATGTATTTGTATGTAAGTATGTATTGTAACTAGCTTTTAATGGTAATGGCGTGCCAGAGTGATTCAGAGTGCCACCTCAGGTGAAGATGTGCTGTCTTTGTGACGGGCAGGATTCAGCGATAGATAGCTTTTAGCAACGAGCGATATGCAAATGCCCCTCTCCATTGTCATGAGGGTATGTAGCCCTCACGCGCACACACACACACACACACACACACACGGTCTGTAGCCCTCCTCTGTCGAGCTGGACTTGGGCTGTGGAATATTAAGTGCTTTTCTGAGTGGAGGATGTTCTGGGAATTGTCCATTTCCTGAGTAAGAGAAAGAAAGAAAAAAAACTGCAAGCGTTTTAGCTTCAGAATTATTACAATAAACAAGGCAGATAAAAGCAGTTTTGAGGGTGTAATTGCACAAACTTATTTCTCCCCTCTTTCTGCCTTTTTCCATTTTGATCAAAGCTTTGGGAGAGACTGTAAAATGTCTTTTCATATCTGCTGAAACAGATGATCAGGTCGAAGAGATCGATGCAGCCTGGACGCAGCAGCTCAAAGGCGATCACTGATTGCAGAATATCCAGTTCGGCTTTGTCTGTATTCTAGTCCAAATAACCGTCGACAGACTTGATGAGGGTTTTTTTTGCAAGGAAGTGAAACATTTTGCCCCTCCTTTTTGTGTCTTAAATATACAATTCAGTGTCATGTTTTGACAACTGTGGTCGTGCTTCGTAATGAATTGCACGGCTTTTTTTTTTGACAGACTGGCCGCGCCTGAGCAAAAATATGCTCATCTCTCAGAATTTGCCAACTGATGTAGACCCTGGTAGACACACTGCTGTCCCGCTCTCCTAAATATAAATATAGCCTCATTTACATACACCGGCACTGCAGTGTGCTAAGCATCGAAAACAAGGAGGGGAAAAAGCAGACCAAGCCTCTCCAAACTCATTGTGCTGCGTTCAAGGTAGACAGGACAGACAGACAGACAGACAGACAGACAGACAGACAGACAGACAGACAGGCAGGCAGACAGACAGACAGACAGACAGACAGACAGATAGACAGA